>JAVDBV010005541.1:0-11457 GCA_032619315.1 Piper longum | reverse complement strand
TTTTTTTTTTTATGAATTTCTGTTGTTACTTGGCACATTTGAGTACCGCTTGGAAGTTCTTGCACAAGGATTATTTGGAGAATTTTACTCAATTTGATAATAAGGTTGTGGTATTGTGTTGCTCTTAGTTATGATCCATTTCAAGACAGTTTTTGGGTTAAAACTCTTCGTCGAAGTACATGATGATGATTCTAAAACTTCATTCCTTTTCGCCCCCTTTAAATGGTTCAGCGGGCATCTGGCTTGACAATTAACCCATTCGTTTTTGCATGAGTTTGTGTCAAGTTAGATGAAAAGTGATACATTGGCAACTGAAAATCGATGTTGCCAGTCTCAGCCTACCTGAGATGAGGTGGTGACGATGATCATGATTCCTACATGTTGACCATGTAAAAAACGTGTAACTTTCTTGTCTGACATTCATTTTTAATGTCAAATTGTAAATTAAGCGTTTGGTTGATCGAAAACATTTAAATCACTAGAAAACATGAAAGATGAAGTTTGGACGAACTTTCTCTGCTAGAGTCATGAAGCATTAATTTGAAATGCTCCATGGAGGGAGTTTTGCCACAAGGGAGACAAACTAAGCTCTACCTTTCTTTCATTTTCTTTTTTGCATACCTCTCTTTTTTTCCCAATCTCTTTCTAATCTATTTTACTTTTCCAGACTTGTATCTTCAGAAGTTGCTTTCCTTTTATCGGAGGGGCTTTCGTGGTAGTTCCCTGAGTAATCAGTTTTGGCCTGTTGTGTTTGAAAGACTATCTTTTTTATGTTTTTCACATTGAAATGCTAGTCTAAATTGTTACAACCCTCTTCTGTTTTAACTCTCCTTGTTGTTGTTGGATTTCATACATATGATACCACACAATCATTCTCAAACGGTTCAATGAAAGTTTCATGTGGAAATTGAAAATCACAATTCAGCATAATGGTCAACCAAACATATTACTTTAGTAGGGAGAAAATTCTCTTCCTTTTTTGTGCCAGTTGGACACTGTTTTCTTATAAGACCGAAGAGCACAACCCTTTTCTGCATTTTTTCAACTGTTGGTTATCTTTCAAGAATTTTCACATGTTTTCTGATAGAAATTATAACTTGTGTGCTTTTGTGTTCAGACAAATACGCGAAAAGTACATGGCACTTCATGGCAGGATAAAATATGCTTTGGTATTATTGGCAAGAGAGGATATGCCCCCATTTTATTTTTAGTTATAATCTCTGAAGTCATTCTTTTTCTCAACTCTGTTCTTGCTGGTATGGCATTTTTGGAATCAGATAATGTCATTTTAACTTAAGACCTAGACAAAATGACTTACATTAAGATATTGTTGCCAGCTTCCAATTTCATGAAAGTGACTGCTGTTGTTGGACTTTGGGGTTGGTTGGCTCTTTCTCTTGCAGGTGTTACACTGTTTATGTTCTACAGATGCAGCAGGTAGTTCGCAAATATTTTTTCCTTTTCATTATTTATGTTTATGAGTTGTAATATAGTTGTGTGGTTGTCACTTGCTGTGGAAGGTACACATAGATTATAAGGGAACCGCCCACATTAGCCCCCCCCCCCCCCCCAGAAACTTGGGTTCGTTTTGAAATTAAACTTGCTTTGGCTATGCATTTGGATATTACTAAATATACACAGCTACTTAACAGCTGTGGATGAAAGAAACTCACTTGTGAGGTTCTTCTTCTTCTTCTTTTTCTTTCACCTGATACTCAAAAAGGCTTTGGGAACATGAATCATAAACTAGGATTCATGTGATTACAAATGGTAAAATATTGGTGGCTGGATCCCCTTCCTGACGCCATCCCCTCTTTTGGCTGGGCTTGGAACTAGCAATGCACAAACAATGACAGGTTTACTTGCTTGGATGACCTGAATATTTACTGCCACTACCTAAGAGAATCCTTTCCACCACGATGATCACATTTGGAGCTTGCAGGATGTAAATTTGCAATCATTTTTTGCAGAAGTTTCTGTATTGACACTCACCAATTGCTTTTAGTAAAACGTGCAAAATTTTCTGTTTCTTTTTATGATAGATGCTGTCTAGTAATGTTATTTGTAATATTGGTTAATACATTTGTTCTTGCAGTAAGGATCCAGGTTTTGTAAAGAAGCGAATTGATCAATTAGAAAATGGCGGAGCTGTATATGTCAGTTACTTAACTTGATTTTTTTTTGAGCATTTATTGTTGTATATACATAGTAGTGAATTTAGCTTTTCTCCATCTTCGGCATAATTTACAGGTTTCTCTTTTAAAAAACAATTTAAATCATTGGAGTTAACTCCTAGCTGCATGAAACTTCTGCATGGTTCGAAATAACTTTGCATGTTTCTGGTCACGATGACTATAATATATCTATTAGCAATGGTCATATATCTCCTTGTACGTTGATTATTAGATAGTGGGTGTCCTTTTAGTCGGAGGTTAAGTAATTGAGTAATAATAAAGGTTGCCAGCACCTATTATTTTTATTTGTGGGTTGGAATACTAACTATCTGAATAGCTTTTCACTCTATAAATCAGATTGGTTCTGTACTCCTGCCTAAGTTTGATATTTTGTGAACATTCTAGCGTACCACTTGAGAAATTCAGTTGCGTATTCCAATTTATATATGCATTTTTGTTGACATTGAGGATTGTTTAATATGCCTTTTATTTTATTGACGAATCAAAAGAAAACTAAGGCTTATGGTTTTATCTTATTCCATTGATATATATTGATTTACTGTTTGTCCACAATATGGTTTTAAAGTTTTGTTTCATCTTTTTATTTTTTTAGGATCTCTTGTTGGATATTGATTCCGACAACTCACTTTGGGCCGGAAATTGGTCCCAACTTTGCCCGACTTGCAAGGTGACTGAAAAAATGATTGGTCTTAATAACAGACAAAATTAATCAATTTTCTGTATCTTATTTTTAATAACTTCTGGTTGGGATCCTATAAGTTTGCTTACTCTTTGTACTGTTATTTGTAATTAGATTATAAGGCCGGTACGATCCAAGCATTGCCCCTCTTGTAAGCATTGTGTGGAGCAGTTTGATCATCATTGCCCATGGATATCTAATTGTGTGGGAAAGGTGACAAAATTGTCTCATCCTTTGTCTTTGTTGTTGTATGACAGATATGTGTTCAGCTGTGACGGTTTGAGTCTGCCCAGAAGAATAATAAATTTTGTATTATGGATAGTTAGGCAATTAGATGATTGCACCATGTTTTTAAGCCGGGTAGAAGTCTTTTTGTATGGGAAATGAATTTTATTGTTCCCAGGGAATATGTCCTTGCATCCTTTTCAATTATCTGGTTGTTAAATTTCTCTCCTTTTCTTCATGTTGTTGGACTGCAGAAAAATAAGTGGGACTTCTTTGTATTTGTAGTTTTGGCAACATTGACTGCAACGGTTGGTGCTGCAACCGCAATACTAAGTAAGCGAAAACTATAAAACCATTTAGAATTCCATAATTTTTCTTCTTTCATAACTAAAAATGGTTCTGTCAAATGGAGCAGGAATGTGGACTGATCTGATGATCATCCCAGCAGCTGAATCATGGGTCTACCATCTGTTTAGCCAGCATATTGGTGCCGTGGTTTTTCTTCTGGTTGATATTATCTGCCTTTCTTTAGGTCTTGTACTGACGGTTTCACAAGCTTCACAGGTATAATTCCTTGAAAATGTAAAGTCATACGCATTAGTTCACTTTTGTGAAATAAATACTATTGCAATCTATGAGTTGTGTACTTTGTCCATCCTGAACTATGACATCATTTGTAGTGAGTCACGATGTGAAATTACTTTAGTAAGTTGGTTTTCTATTGCAGATAGCACGTAACATCACTACCAATGAGTTGGCAAATGCTGCCAGATATGGATATCTCCGTGGTCCAGATGGGCGCTTGCAGAATCCTTATACTCGTGGGTGTCAAAAGAACTGCACTGAATTTTTTATAAATGGATATGTTGAAGATGAAGGTACGATTTCATTGTCATCACAGCAGAAGCATTAGCTTTGCCTAGTTGATACACTGGTCTGTTCTACAGCCTGCATCTAGCTCTTAGCCGATACCATGTAATAGTTATCAGAGAATGGCAAGAGGTCTCCCTTCACTCTTTGTTGTGGGATTTTCAACAAGCTTTTCTGTTAATCCATTAGAAGACGAAATTAATTTCATCCTTGTAGGATTTATCTCGGGAATTATTTCTTGCTTGGCGCCAGTGTAAGTAGGTCATTGGGTCAACCAGCTATTGTTGGAATTCGATTGCCCAGTTCCTTTTTGTACAGAATTTTTTTGCATTGTTGTTTTTTGAGTTTGTAAATTTGTGTGAAGTTGCTTTGAGTGGAGCGATGTGTAAGAAACAATGTTGCGATGTCGCACATTATCATTTATTTATTTCTAGGTACATCAAAATATTGATGTGGACTAATTAGTCACTTTTTTGCTGTTATGTCGTAGCCATGCAATGCAAAAGTTTGTAGTGGTTCAATTTTCGTCCATCTCTTTCCCCCATGAACATAAATTTCTAAGACGATGTTAAATAGAATTTATATTTCCATGAACCGAAAAAACGTCTGAAAGGGTATTCATAATTACTACAACTTTCAAGTCAATTTATAGGGGGTTTTCTCTTCTATAATATCTTATGTCTCGCCTAAAAGTAGTCTGTCAACATTTGTAGACGCGTGTTTTTTTACCTTCTGCACAACTCAACTTTTTTCAAAAGCAGAGATAATTTTTCTATACTCGAAGGAATTCGGAGTTTCTGATCCTCTAAATTTATGAAGTTACAGCGACGGATCAAAATCTCAAAATTTTCAAAAAATTAAGTTAAAATCTACAAAATTACTCAAATGGTTTTTTTTTTCTTGCCCATTATCTGAAAACGGTTCACATTCTTTGCCTGAGGTTCCAAATGTACAATAGGATGCAGAATTGCTCAACAATAGATCTTTCTATTTAAATTTTTATTTTTTTCTTATATAATCAAAATACAGAGGAAAGGACCCGGTGTATTCCCAAGTATTTTTTCGTGGTGGATTGATTATATTCGAAATTACAACTTTATTGCCGGGATATATTTCTACCATGAATGTGCGATTGGTACATTAGTACATGTACCCGCAGCTGGTTGCGTGAAGCCATATTTAAATTTCATATAGCAGAAACTTATTGATAAAATCTCATAATCAATGCTCATGTTGAATCAATGGTATTTCTTTAATTTCTCCCAAAGTAAAAGAATTAGTCGAGTACACTGCATATCATCATTGATCATTGAATAGCTAGCAAGTAAGCTATGGTAACATGCTAATACATCATATAGAAGTAGTAAATCATCAATCAAGTTGCAGAATACACGCACGCAGATTAGTACTGCATCCTAACAACGTATAAGTTTAACAATTGTATGAAACAGGCTTGTAGTAGTGTCTACCAATTTGTCAAAAAAAAATTTAAAAAAAGAGTAAAAATCACATAGGCCCCTTAGAATGACCAAAAGTATTACTTAGACCCTGGTTTTTTACAAAATGATCATTTACAACCATTGGCCCATTAGGCCCATGACTATGTTGTCACCCAATCAGCTTTTTGTGACGCGGCCGAATTTGGTCATGTCACGTCATTCTTTTAAGTCTCGAAAACTCAGCTGCGCCATCAGTAAAATAAAAACACTAGTGCCTCATTCTAAATTATAAAAAAAATTATGAAATTTAAATTATAAAGAGTTGTCTTTAATGTTGTAAAATGAGGATATGTTATCAATAGAAAAAACTTCAATTATTATATAATAATTTTAATTGTAAAGAATTTTTTTACGGATGATGTGGCGGAATTTGACGGATCATCATTCTAAAACAATGAAATGACGCGACCAAATTTGGCCACGTCTAAAAAATCGAAGGGCTTAGTAACACAGTTATAAGAGGCTGAAGGATGTTAGAAATTATTTTTAAAAAGAATGGGCTAAAAGTGAAATATTTTATCATTTCACGGATGTAAGTGACTATCACTAAAAAGGAAAAAAAAATTAAAGAAGAAAAAAAGTGCTTAAATAAGGAGATCATCAGATTTTCTCAAATACTTTAAGGAAAGATGAATTAACCAAAGGGAAAGGTTAACATATATATATTTATATATGTGGAAGG
This sequence comes from Piper longum, assembly GCA_032619315.1. NCBI lineage: Eukaryota > Viridiplantae > Streptophyta > Magnoliopsida > Piperales > Piperaceae > Piper > Piper longum. The sequence goes on along the minus strand of JAVDBV010005541.1, from coordinate 5,307 downwards.
AAGCTGTCTAGCTTGAAGCTGCAAAACCGTAGTTTATTAGGTAGGGGCTCTTCTGTCAACATCTCTGGGAAATATATGTATGTACTACATGGATAAGAATTTATGAAGAGAATGTGGGCAAATGTGGATCAAGGGAGTCCTTTCACACGAACTTGGTGCAAGCTGCTCTAAGTCTCCTTACCAGGTCTCCCATTGTTATATCGAATTCTTCCTCCATCTGTTATCACAAAAACTCATTAAACGTGTGATTCGAAAGTTTAGAATTCATGGCTGAAAACGGATTAAACAAATTGCGTACACATTTTTAAAATGATTAACTAATTTTGCATGATATATATCAATTAAGCTGCTTAATTATATATGTATACGATTCAGCTTTTTATTTTTTTCGTCGTTAGAGCCTAATAAAGTTGCATCACTTATAAGTACAGATTCTTAATATTGAAAATGCAAATGATGAGAATGATAATCACCTGTGCAACCACAGTTATGTCAAGAGCAGAATTGGCAAAAGAGATGACACTGGTGCTAACAACAGATAGATGGAGCTGCTCAATCTCGGCAATGGTTTTAACCATCACTCCCTTCCTTTTCTCGCAGTGGACACGGATAAGAACTTGTTTATCTGAAACTCTTGCTTCAATCTCCGGCAGGGGCTCGGCCGGCCTGCCATCAAAGGTTTCGTCCGAGGAAGAGGAGTCGTCTTCAAAGGAAACGACAGATTTCCTCACAAAGACTACCGACTCCATGGTTTTCTTCTCCGTTTGGTCCTCTAGTACCTTCACTCTCTCTTGCAGCTGCTTCAGATACTTGATGGCATCCCCCAGAACAGAAGCCTTGTCCATCTACATACATTATGATCATCATTGTAAATTAGCACATACCAATATTTACTTGAAGTGCAATAATATAACTATAGAAACAAACAAATTGAACAAGTACCTATACGCCAAGTAATTAAATATGAAGATTACAAATGGAGCTAGCTCATACAGAGCCCTGAGCATGTACTCAATCTAATTGTCATTTGGTTTGAGAAATCAAAAGATTGAATATGATAAGGCAAAGGACCTTTTTAAGGCCAGGAACAATTGCCGAAAGAGCAATGAATCTTTGGCTTAGCTTTTCTCTTCTCTTTCTTTCCGCAATGATATGGTCTTGAGCGTGGGGAGGCTTTGCACTCAGAGGGACTCCTCTCTTCTGCCCTCCTCCAACCTTCCCTCCATTGCTAGGATCCATGTACGGCCCCTGGGGAATAAAAATATCCGATTGGAGATTCGACGTCGTAGGCGAAGTGGATTCATCCTTGGCCTTCACGAGTTCAGATATGATATCCCCGTACAAGTTTTGATCGTTACAAGTTGAATGCTGATTGCCGAAAGAGAGAAGGTTTGGTGAGTCTGGAGAATTCCAATCACTTGTCTTGAGCTGCTTCGTGGCTCTTTCTGAATTTGTGGGATGAGCGTCCATGGATGAGCAGCTAAAGGTGGGGGAGCTCTTCGGAGTGATGCAAGGGTTGTTGTATGTTGTGTAGCTTTCAGATGATAAATTAGAGTTCCGGAAGTGACCCTGCCCCAGTGCAGCTGCCATTTGTTGTGCGGTGAAGTGATCCAATGAATTCAAGTCACATTGCTGGAACATTGAAGCATCCTGATCCATTCCCTACAACACAATTTCATTAGCAAAATTGAAATACCCACTTGCATATTTGGATAGCTATGATTGTGTCAAGAGATATTATAGCTAGTGGTCATTCTGATCCGTTTCTAAACATTTAAGATAATGTTGGTTAGTATAACGGGTAAGAAGGTGCATGATAAGCATTTACAGGTGAAAGAATCGGGAAATGTGCAAAGTGATCTTTAGGGAAATAAATTATGTATGGGCATGTATTTGTTCTTACCAGTTCTGACAACCATCTCGTAGATGATATCTCCATTGATGGCTAGGGATCGATTCTGGTATAGAAAGAAAATTTGTCAGTGAGGATGTTATTTTGAGCAGTTTTTATAAGCAAGCTTTGCTCTTTTGAGTATTGTAGAACATCTACGTCTAGGAGAAATTAAAGGATGCCAAAGATGACAAAGCTCGGAGTATTGTATATATGTAGTTAATTAATTTCTTCCAATGACCAGAATTAGGCAATCATAAATATGGAGTTTATAGAAAACCGGAAAATAACGATGAAGACGAAGGTGATCAACAAACGTAAATATATAGCCGTAGTTTTTTTTGGTATAATTAATTTTGCACCTTCTTAATTAACAGGTGAATTGAGCGACATGAGAAGGCAAGTGAATAATCAGGAAGCCGTGAAGAAAGAAGAAGAAGAAGAAGAAGAAGAAGAAGAAGAAGAAGAAGAAGAAGAAGAAGAAGAAGAAGAAGAAGAAGAAGAAGAAGAAGAGCAGAAAAAATGCACCTTGAAATTAGAGTGTAGTGAGGCGAAGCTCTGAGTTGCAAGATCAGAAGACCCGAAGCTTTGGCTTGGTAAGCATCCATTTTATAGCACAAACCAAGGCTGGGACTACCGCACGTGTAAGCCGTCTCGACAGCCCCCACCGTGCCATATATCTTCCTTAATTTTTCTCTTGCACGGGGGGACTAACGAGACGCCTAGACATCACAACTTTAATCTTATTATTTACCACTTAATTTGGCAGGTGGAAATTAATCAATTGATGATCATGTCATCTATATACATTATTATGTGTTTGTAGTCGATCGTCGCTCTTCACTCTTAACGTTGTTAGTTAGAATCCTTTCATGTAACATCTACATATTACCTTTGTCATCATGTTTACATTTAATCTGGCATACAGTATTGCATGTTTTTCAGTCGATGCAGATGCTTGTAATCTATCAAGAACCCCCCCCACTTCCCGTTTATTTGCACACTACTTGTACAATATACGATACGGCAACATATTGAAGTAACTGGGGCGTCCACTTAATTTATATTTAATAAGATAAAGCTGGTAAATTAATTAAAAAGTGGTAGATCGTTCGAGATTGTAAAGGGATGTTAAGATGGACTGGGGAGGTGAAAATTATACAAGAGTGAGAGGGGGATGGGTGGAAAAAGGTCGAGTAGCGTGTGGTTGTCCCTTAGTAGCTCACCCATTTGCGTCAGTAAAGAAGCAACAAATTGATAACCATAAAAAAATTTGGATGGGGAAGGGGGTGCAAGTTTAGTTCAAGCATGTCACCTACCTGTCGTCTCTTACTTTGGCACAGAATCTGACATTGATAACTCCAAACAAGAAGCAACTGATCTCCCATCTTCCATCTCTCGTCCCTAAAATCCTCACCATCTAATCAATGCGATTTAATACATTTGCAGCATTGGACGTTTATGAGACACTGCATAGGATGCCCACACATATAGCAACCACCCCATCACCCAACAATCTTGTCGTTACAAAGGTTAGGAGAATGAAGCGTGCGTGAGGAAGGTTCATGGATTGCATTCAAGAGGAGCAAAATCTTATACAATAAATTTTATGTGCATGTGTGGTTAATTTTGTACTATTGTTATTATATATACGTCCCGGAGAGAGAGATATAATTGATCATTCATATTGCCCCGGCCGCCGATCCTTCTTCGGTTAATCATAATTGCCACCGTGATCTTAATTTATCATCCATGCATGGTTTAGGAAATTGATTGGTTGTTTAGTTGTTCGATCTTCTCTTAACCACCCCTACTCCTTGTAATTAACAGAGCCATTTAATTAAACGAACAAAAAAAAAAACTAGCTTTGGTGGTTTTGGGTTGTCATGCAGGGAAGGATCAAAATTTTCTATACCAGGATTTAGCTGATTTGAGGGGAATTTTGTGGAAGCAAACATAATTAATCTTGCTTGGCTGGGTATATATTTGCATGTACGTGCAGATGTGGACGCTTATATTATAGAGAATTCTCGCGTGCATATATATTCAATATATCTCTGTGTGTGTGTGTGCATTGGCCTAATTAATTAATCATCCAGCTTTCAGGAAATAAGAATTATAAAAGTTATTTATGTATCGATGCATGCATAAACTAACGAAGATAATTATTGAGTGTAGGCTTTTTAGAAACTATAGGTTCTGATAAAATTATAGCGAAAAATGTTATATTTAAACATGCGTCTTGACATAAATGCTTATTTTAAGCACATATTATTTAATATATCTTTACGTACTGATTATAATTAATTCCTTGAGTACTCACTGCCATTTTTTATTCATTAATTCCGGATCTTAATCAGTAATCAATACCTGAGTACGACTAATGAATAACTGCATGTGAATTAATAATTTTCTCCATTATAAATTTTTCTCAGCCAATTATTAGGAATTATGGGTTTTTTAACTTACTCATCCAGTTTGTGCTTTAAGGTGGCCTTATATATATTTATCTTTGAGCCAATGGAAGGTTATATTAATTAAGATGCGTCGATCAAGAAAGTTAGAAAACTAAAATGCTACATTTTATCTAATGAAAAAGATTGCTTGAGCCCGGGGTTGAAAATTTTTATGCCCTGGATAGTCCAAATTAAATGTATTTTTTTTAGAAAATTATCCTCCCCACCCGCTCCCTCCCATAAAGGCGGCAGGATTGAGCCAATCCAGGACTCGAATGTGGCCACTTGGCCGAATTGGGCCCAGGGGAGGGGGTTGGGGAATTTAATGATCTTAGCTGTCCATTTAACCGGACAACTGAGATTAGTCTTGGGTGCAAGAAATTTTCCTTTCCTTCCCCCAGCTATTACCTAATATACATTACACATAAATTCTAATCCACGACAAAATAACTAGTGACCAATATTCTAGACGTGATATTATACTTCCTTTTAAAGTATATTGTTTATCCATCAGTACTCGGCTACTTGCGTGCACTTGATAAACTCGATAAATTAATTGAAGTAATTAAAAGAAAGAAACAGCCTCAATACTTATTTTAAATTAACATGCATTTAAAGGTATTAAGTATACCTATAAACAAATTAAAATATAAAAATATGCATGATAGTTCGTTGTAAAATTAGTGTATTATATATATATATATATATATATATATATATACCCATATATATAAACTTTAACCATGTATATAAGACCCAATCAGCTGCACCCAGGGCAGAAAATTTTCCTGCCCTAGAGCTTGATCTGTGCCATCTAATTAAAAGGGTCTAAATTTATTGATTAAAAAAAATTAAAATTTGATCTGAGTTGTTTGATTACAAGGATGACTCAGATCATCGGTCTCACCGCAGTGCCCCGTTGCTGGTAGCCGCTGTTGCCGCCCAACCACCCCGCCTCCC
>JAVDBV010005540.1:0-10921 GCA_032619315.1 Piper longum | reverse complement strand
TAGTAGATATTAATATTTATAATTGAGTTTATTATTGTTTTGTGGGTCAATATAACTTCAAAATGAGTTTATGGTCCTATTTATGTAGTCAATGTAAGCCCACATTGGTTTATGGTCTAGACTTCCAAGCGGTTCTAGACCATAAGCCCACTTGAGATTACATTGACTGCATAAATTGAACCATTAAATCAATTTGGAGTTATATCAACCAACTAGACAATAATAGACCCAATTAAATAATAACTATAGCCAAAACACCCGCACAATACACTGGGTACAACAATCAATAAAGATTTTAAAAAAGATGAAAATATTAGACAACCACATTCATAAATGATCGTTTTTTTCAAAATTGATTCACATTAATAAAAAAAATGGGAGAATCGATCTAAAATATAGGATGAAGGAATTTAAATAGCACACCACCATGGTTATTCTTCTTCTGATGAGCCGTCAGTGATAAAGATGGAAGGATGATCCCCAAGGTAAAAAAGATTAGAATTTATAGAAAATGTTTGGATGAGAAAGGGTGCAACCCACTGGTTGTAACCTATTTGAAGAGTCACAATCCAAGGGGAGTACCTTTCCCAAGAGCACCCCTCCTACGGTAATGTACCCTAAACACATCACATGGGAGTGCCCTTTTTTTAAAAGAAGCATCCGCTTAGAAGCAAGGAGAGAGCACATTTCCCTACCCTATTTTAGTTGGGTATTAGATATCTACTGAATGGAGTATATCCTAATACTCAGCCACTAAAATATTGTTTTTAGATGCATATATTATGTCTGGTTGAAGTAGATTTAAGTTCTCAAATAGGATATCAAGTCCCTTCCCAATTGTTGTTGGATATCCTGGCTTTGTAGGGCTTGTTGCATTATTTGAGACAATGGACTTCATAAAAATTATCAAAATCTCTTTTTATGTTCGTTCTTCTCTCAATGGTCACTTAGCCAAGATCCTGCTGTTGTACATCTGGCTCTAATCACTCATTTCACACTTTTTTCTTCAATTTTTGAACTAATGCTGTGGTTGATTTTGTGACGAGCATTTAGTTCTTATTGCATTCTTTGCGGTTTCTTATCCTTCATTCTATGGCTTTTCAAGTTTATGACCATTTTATGTTTTGTTGTTGAATATGTGTGAGATTTTTTTAAGTTTGGAGTTTAACATGTTTCGGTGTTCTCTGAATTTTGCAAAACATTTGTGGCAGCTGCTAGTTTGGTTCATTTATGATTATGCATAATCTTTTTCCACCCATTGAGTTATTTTTTGCTTCTGTTGTTTTTTCCATTCTTTAGATATTTCTTTTCAACTTTTTCCTTTCATTTGTTCATGTAGATAGTAAAAAGATGCTGTTGATGTGATGGTGGCTGAGTTTGAACTGGTTTGACATCAATGAAGTACTAGTTGTGCTAAGAAAGTATTGATAGGAAAAGTTGTGTAATGGAGTGTAATAAAGATGAAGCTCTCCTGGCAAAAGAAATTGCTGAGAAGAAGTTTAATGCAAAGGACATATCTGGTGCAAAAAAATTTGCTCAGAAGGCTCAAAATTTACATCCTGGCCTTGAAGGAATTCCCCAGATGTTGGCAACTTTTGATGTCTATCTCTCCGCGGAGAGCAAAATTAATGGAGAAAATGATTGGTACTCTGTCCTTTCTGTGAATGCTAATGCAGATGAGGAAACAGTCAGGAAGCAGTATAGAAAATTAGCTCTTACATTACATCCTGATAAAAATAAATCTATTGGTGCTGAGGGGGCTTTTAAGCTTCTGTCAGAGGCTTGGAGTGTTTTATCTGACAAGGGAAGAAGATCATTGTATGACCAAAAGACTAAGATGAGAAAACATCAGCAAAGAGCTTCTCGATCAGGCAGAGATACATCTACTCCTGATTCTAATGGGTTCTGTAATTATGAGAGCAAGTCATCATCAAATGCTAAAAGTCAAAAAACTTCTAGATGCTCTAATCCTTCAGCTCCATCTCATCATGCAAACCCAAATACTTTTTGGACTGCATGCAGTTGGTGCAAGATGCAGTATGAGTATCTTCGTGTGTATCTTAATCACAACCTTCTATGCCCCAATTGTCATGAACCATTTTTAGCAGTGGAGATGGCAAGTCCAGCAAATGGCTTTCATTCAACCCCATGGCCATCCTATCAAATGCATTTAAATCACAATGTGCCTAACCATAGTGGCTATGTATCTGGAAGAAACTCATGTATGGGTCCTAAAGCAGGGAGTGCAAGCTACAGTCATGGGGTAGGCTATGATTCATCAAATGCAACAAGCTTTCACTGGGGTCCATTTTCGAGAGCAGCTGGTGTTGCAAGTGCCACAGCTTCTTCTACTGCAGCTGTTAAGGCTGCAAATGTTGTCCATTACACATACGAGAAAGTGAAAAGAGAAAGAGAAGAGGCTCAAACTGTGGCAAGGAGGGAAGAAAGAAAAAAGTACCTTAATGCTAAGAGGGATAGGTCTTCTTATGTGAATGGAAGCTCTGGGAATAATGTCACTAGCTTGAATGTGGAAAATCCCTTGAAGAAGAAAAAATCCATTGATGATACTGACGATGTCAGAAATGCTGGAAATCTGGGATCAGGAGAAAATGTAGATTCACCTAATGGCGTTGCAATTAATGGCATTCCTCGACGTGCAACTAGCTATGATTGGATAAGGGAGTTGTCATCTAATGATGTACGAGGTATGCTACTTTATAAATCTAGAAATTCACTTATTAATAAGTTAGCAGATATGAATGCTAAGATTGGAAAAGGAAAGAAAGAGATGGCACCAAGTGTGGATCAATATGAGGAAGTCAAGTCAGGAAACATGATATATAAGAAAAATGAGGACCACGATATATCTCGTGATGACTCAGTTGTCTGGCCAGCTATTGAAGAGACAAAGTATGCATCAATCAACGTTCCCGATCCAGATTTTCATGATTTTGATCACGATCGGCTAGAGGCATCTTTTGAAGCCAATCAAGTTTGGGCGGCTTATGATGATGATGATGGGATGCCTCGGTTCTATGCCTTAATTCACAAAGTGATATCTTTGAAACCTTTTAAGATGCAATTTAGTTGGCTCAACTCCAAATCCAACAGTGAACTGGGTCCTCTTAATTGGGTTGCTTGTGGTTTTTCAAAAATTTGTGGGGAATTCAGGGTGGGCAGGCATGAAATGAGCAATACAGTAAATGTTTTCTCACATAGGGTTAAATGGGAGAAAGGTGTAAGAGGAGTTGTGAGAATTTTCCCTAGGAAGACTGAAGTTTGGGCCCTTTACAGGAACTGGAGTCCTGAATGGAATGAAACCACCCCGGATGATGTGATCCATAAATATGACATGGTTGAAGTGCTTGAAGATTTTAATGAGGGAGTGTTGGTCACACCATTAGTCAAGGTTGCTGGCTTCAAGACAGTTTTCCATCGTCACATGGACCCTCTTGAAGTTAAAAGGATACGTAGAGAAGAGATGTTCAGATTTTCTCATCAGGTCCCGTCACTGTTGCTTACAGGTGAAGAGGCTCCAAATGCGCCAAAAGGTTGCAGGGAGCTGGATCCGGCAGCAACACCGTTGGAGCTTCTTCGGGTGATAACAGAAACAAAGGAAGAGAATGACACTGAAAACAGAACAGAAAGAATAGAAGATGATGCTGTTGTAGGTGACAGCAAAGTTGCAAATGGGACAGAAGGAAAAGAAGATATTGCTGATGTAGATGACGATGGACTTGCAAATGCTACAGTAGAAAGGGAAGCTGTTGTTCTAGATGCGCCAAATTTGGAGATTTAAATTTTAGATCTCGTTTCATTTTGATCTGAGTATGAGAAGACATTGGGAGATGATTGATTTGATTAATGAAGTTGTATTGGGAATGTTTTGCAGCGTGGGGTGGCTTCTTTCTGACTTTGCTGGCAAGTCTAACTATTGATTGCCCCCAATTAAGGCAAAAGCAAATATTCAAGAACTGCTGATAAGGTTCAAATACCTTGGAGATACTTCAATTGATGATCTCTTGGAACAAGTGGGAATCTGGTTGGAAGCTGGACATTAATTGAATTTCATAGAAGAGTTCATTTTGATGGGTTTTTCTTGTATTTATACCATCTCTTTCGAAAGAGTGTGGGGAAGGAATTGAGGTGACACACATTCATCACTATTGTCCAGCTGCTTAGAGATATATGCTGTTGACCTTAATTGTGGACAAGCACCACAAGCTTGCAGGTGCGCATACATCGTCTAACGAAGGCTTATTTGTTCTTGTTATAGGATGAAAATTTTAATGTAGATTGCTAAAGATGTGTCTTAGATGTTGTGGAATTTTATTTTTAATATGGAATTGGCAATATAAATTTCTTACGATTGTTGTGGTGCTCGATAATTTTTACTTTGGGATGTATATCTAAATGTTGTATCTTGAGTTATTCCGGCATATGGGCATCGCTCTGCTCTATGCAACGTATTATCTTTGATTTTATGGTTTACTTCTGTTTCTGACCTGCGACGTTTTTTTTTAGAAAAAGAAATAAATTCCTGAATTATTTTGCAATTGATAAAATTGCCTTGGCCAAAAAACCACCTGTTTTTTCTTTTCTGAAGACATTTTGGCTACTGACTTACCATTGTCTCTGTCATGGACTTATTATGTGTGTTTAGGAGAAAAACACTTGACCTATTTAATAGTGATTGGATAATTTTAAGTGGATAAAAATTACTGTTTATTTATAACCATTATAATTTTCTACTTATAAAAATTGAATTTTTTTTTCCCTCCAGGTTGGTAGAAATGAATGATATTTTTATTTATAATGCTAGGATGATTGTAAGTGGGTGATTCAAAGGATTGAAACCATTCATTTTTATAAGTAAAATCATTCGCTTTGAGGGAAATACTGGAGTTCTTATTTGCACTATTGAATAATCTGCCATGTGGCAACACATCACAGAGGCGTTGGTAAAGAGGGTTTGGTTAAATTTTTGTTTTTTATTCATGGGGAGTTTGTTTGTTTGTTTGTTATTTGTTTTTTTTTTTTGTAAAACAAAGAAAAGAGAAATTGAGTGGAAAGTAATCTCCTACTGGACTGTTTTTCAAGATCAGAGGGGGCAGGTTGGCAGATGAATGAAACTTTGTATACTGATGTTCAAAGCTTGATTAAACTCATTTTGGCACAGATATTGAATTAGTCGAGCTTGAGCTTGTACCTCACTCAAATGACATGCTAAAAGAGCTTTCCCTCCCCAATCTCAACTTTACTCTTCAAGCCGGTTTGATTCAAAGTTTGATTTCCTTTATACAAGGAATAAAGTTTTTTATTATATTTATTTTAAATTTTTTTATATAAATGTAATCAAATTATAAAATATTATTATTTGATAATAAATTTAAATAAATGTATGCATGATTAAATTATATTTTATTTATAATTATATCAAAATTAGGATATTTTAATTATAAATTAAATTTTAATATAAATTATACGAAAAAATGACATAAGTAAATTAAAATCAAGTTAGCTCAAACTTTAACGTGAGTACGAATCAAGCTAACTCAAATTCGAATTGACTCAAGTACTTATTAACTCGATTAAAATTCAAAATCAAATGAGTTGAATTTAAGTTGATTAAAGCTTGACTCAACTTGCTTAATGAGCACCCCTACTTTTGGATTTCACCCTTTTCTTATTTTGAGGCTTCTAGCCCTCTTTAACAAGGTAATCGAGATGACACACATAAATTAGATATTTATTGTTGTCTCCATTTTGGCCTATTTCTTTAAACTTACTAGCATTCCATAAGCTTAATAAAAACGATAAAGGATAAGCTTAAGTATGATGACAAGTGATAACAAGATAAATAAATCTCATTGATAAACTTAAAATAAAAGAGACAAAAGATAAGCTTAAGCATGAAAAGTTAACTGACAAACTCAATTAATCTAAGAAAAAACTTATTATATATACAAAGTTGATAAATATTAACATATATAAGAAAAATATGAAAAATTATAAAGGCTACATTTGTAATAAAATAAATATTCGAAATTGATAAATATGACATCAATATATAAGATAGGCATGCAAACATTTGAAACACTTAAACCAGTGTATTGATATATTGAATTTTAAATGATGCCCCGTGCAAGTGCAAGTCTTTGACCAATTATGTTTGCAAGAAGGGTGTGAAAACACACTCTCTAATGGAAAGTAAAAGATTTAACCAATTAATATATAACACAAATAAGAAAAATAGATCAAAATATTGAAGTCTATCTCTTCAATTGATTAAAGTGTATCTATAAAATTAGAGAGTCTATCAATCTCAGGGTGGCTTTCTTATTAGTTCAGATCATCACAGTTAGTGAAATTTAACTGTTAATTATGGCTGTACTCTACACGCTTCACTAGTTCTCTCCTCGACCCGTGATGCCCTCTTCTTGTGTAGTGCTTATTTCTGCTTCTCACGCTCCTCCATTGCAGCAATGCGAACAAGAACTGCATCATCGTACTGTGCGGGCGAGGCATGTGAAGCGTGATCAGCAAGCGAGGAGGTGTCCGTACGTAGACCCCTGTGAGGACCGATGATGTGTTAGCCAATCCAAAACCATAGCATCTACCCCTGTTCGGCCCCTGCTGCAAACAGATAGGCATCATGGTCTACAACTAAATGGGCACTCGGATCAATTTCATATGCTGCTCCATCCTCTCACGACAGTGTGTCTGTATATACAAATTGGTCAAGTATAGAATATTTTATTGAGTAATCGGATCGAACGCGATCCATTTCTAAATTGGTGCGAATACTTACCGCTATGGCCTCTTGATTTGCAATCTACATAGGCTCCCTTGCCTTGCTCAATGTGGCGAATCCTATCGAAAAGGACGGAGAATAATACTGGTCCACTTGACTCAGCATATACTACCCATATCTTGCATATAAAGAAGTATTCATTCACGTACCAATTGCCTCTCACGCACCTCCATACTCCCCATACTCACAGATGCCCCCATGCAGGTGATCTCACCATCTTTGTGTGAGACAATTGAAATTTCCCTGACACAGTGGTCACGACATAAGTAGCCCCTCCCATACATTCGGTGCAATCTAATCTAGGCAACCACGCTCGATTAACCTATTGAATCTGAATCCTTCAAAATTTTCTTTGCCCGGTCACAGGCATGCTTCATCATTTGTTTATACAACTCCGGGGTATTGCCTACACTTGGTCAACACCACTAAAATCATTAAGTGACTATAAAAGACAACTTAATTTTATATTAATAAGATGAAATTATCTTGTATCGCACATTTGATTACAATAAAGGCATAGCATTAGCCAACAAGAAACGCTCAATGAAATATAATCTAACATTAATTAATAATGAAATAAAGCTTTGAAAAACAAATCCTGATTCAATAAGATCAAACGTTTGCAAACAATATCTAAGAAGTATTTACTAGCACTAAAGATAATTCAATAATATCAAACATTGGACATCAATAAAAATATTGTACCATCCATTCTCGACACATCAAGTCTCGAATAGCCTGTGATGCATCACTCCAAGGATGATAAACACCCGTCACACACCCTTTTATAACGATCGACATCTGACGAGGCATGGTCGAGTATAATACCCTTAAAATCAAGATGAACATATTAGGTATCCTTCGAAATTTGATAAAGTTGTTTGGTCCTTTAGTGTCCTGTCACCGGGTGAAATATGTCATCAGTAGAAAGTGCAGAATGTATGAGGTTCATCCTTCTGTTCGTATCGGGGGTGTTTGAGGTGTTCCACTTACATCATCATCAGGTATTGAAGGCAAGTCAAAGTTCCTATACATATCATGATCCTTAGCCAAGTCGGCCAATGCCAATGGCTGGGGGAAGTCTGCGCCAATCGCCTCGGCGGGCTGCTGGCTAACAAGGTGTGCCCGCGATCCTCACCGAACATATACGCTTCCTCGAGTGCCTGACCCACGGGATCCTGCACCTCGAGCTCCAAATCCACTTGATCCTGACCCACCAGGCAAGTTACAACCTCAAGCCAGAGCCTGTTACAATACATAAAGATGAATGATTTAAAGAATGGTAATTAATATGAAAGATAACAATTACAAACAATATGTAAAACATGAATTAAACACCATGCTTAACACGTACAAAATTGGAATATATCAAATAATAGTCTCGTTGTCATGGTCACTACTTTCATCTGTTTCCGTGTCTGTAAGTTGGAATTAATCCTGATCTGCTACAACTTGTTCTATTAGTCACGTTTACCTTCTCGTGGGCTCCTTCATGAACTCCCACACTATGCAAAATTTGGGGCCTTTGAGTGTCAACCAAGGTTGTAAAAATCCGAATCGGAATCGGAATCGGTTTTTTAGGGAGTCAGAATCGGCTTAAATCAGACAAATAATTAAATCGGCCTGAATCGGTCATATACAAAATATCCAAAAACTTATAAGATAAATATATAAAATACACAATTATATAATTTCTTAGCACAAATATACAAATTTATAATTTAATACAAGTATAAAAGAACATCACTATTTATCATCACAATATCACCATTTCATAAATATAATATTTGATATATCATCATTTATCCTCTATCAAATGATAAGAACAAGACATCAATACAAGTCCACAAAATAAAGGTTTAGTACAATTTTACATAGTGATTACTAAATCATCTAATTCATCTAAAGTATCTTCGAAGTCTGAATCATTATCACTAATAGGAAGAGTAAAGAAACCCCTATGTAAAAGGAAGCATAGAACTCCCACTCATATGAAGTCTCTCAGGTCCAGAAGGCAAAGATAACGTTAAGTCCATTAGGAAGAGGAGGCAAAGAAAAACTATCAGACATAGTAGAATACGATCCAATTGCAAACAAATCTGGTACTAATAAAAAATACAGTAATCGCTAAATTCAAAATCTAAGTGACTGCCATCATAATTAAGATCAACCATCATAATTTAGATAATAAATACACACCATGAATATTCATAGAACATAACATGTATAACTAGGGAATTGGACATGACATATGAATGAACTGATTGGCTCAGCAAAGAGATCAGGCAACGATTCAACAAGTTAGTCACAACAGCTAAATAAGGCGTCAACCAAAATTGAGATACAAAATGATCCAAACCACTCTAGCTAATCAATCACTAAGATTAACACTAATTTTTTATTTATAAAACAATCAAATCCTAAAACCAGCAACCAGATTTAATTACAAACATATCCAAATCACGGTAGTAAATCGAAAGCTAAGAACAACATTAATTTTTTTATTCAGACAACAATCAAGTCCTACAACCAAGAACACATGGCAACTATAACTAATGAAAAAAGGCAGCAAAGGAATCAAACCAAAGGAATCAAACATGCTATGTTCTATGAAAGGAATCAGTAAAGGAATCATACAAATGATAGAAACAAATTGCAGAAACAATCAACAAATTACAGAAACAATCAACCAAAGTAATCATACAAATTTGCACAACATACAATTTCTAATAAAAAATAGTAGCTAAATATCAAAATTTACAGCAAAAGAAAAATTTGCACAATGATGAAAAATTTCAAACAAAAATTGCAATTTTATAGAGGCGGTTGCGGTGGACAGGTGAGGTCGGCGGCGGACGGGCGAGGTCGTTAGGCGAAGGCGAAGTCGGAGACAAATGCGAGGTCAGCGGCAGACGGGCGAGGTTGGAGACGGAGGTGAGGTCGGAGGGCGGAGGCGAGGTTGGCGGTGGCTTTCCAAATTTACTCATGCTTAAATAATTTATTTAATATCATAACTAGGTAATTTAGCTATAAAATCCGATTTTTTCCGATTTATCCCAATTCCGAATCGGTTTTGAATTGATCGGAATCAAGGCGAATCGGCCGATTCTGAGCTTGATTTAGTCCCGACCGATTCGACGCTTAAATTGGCTCAGATCACTCCCGAGCCAATTTAAATCGGCCGATTCTGAATTAAATTGGCCAATTTCACCGAGGGAGGTGTCAACTTCATCTGTACACTCAGTCATTTTGAAATACAATTGGGGATGCGTCAATGAGAATGACTTGCACAAAAGAATGCCTCGATTGTGCCCGGGTATGGCATACAATCTACCGGAGGTCTTGTTCTGCTTGTACAAGTATATCATCAGCATAAATATCTTACTTTTACTAGCTCATGTGGATGAACTATTCTTACAACTTGCATGTTGTCGTACCATTCCCACTTAAATAATGCTACCTTATTCTCACCATGCTATAACTTCGCAATATCAATTAAACTTCCTTAATAACCCATTTCTTCGCAAACATATATGCTACCCTTATTAGGCATTGTAAGATCCAGTAATTTTAGTTTAAGGGTCAATCGAGGGTTGGGCTTGGTTGGCTTCTCTTAAGGGAAGACTTTGGGGGGCCGGGTAGCGTGGAGATGAAATTGGTGGAATGGCCTAGAGTTTTTGACTGGGTATACTAGGCCTTGACTAGTTGATAAGGGAGAGATTAGTAAGTATCTAAAAGTCCTCTTTATATTTTGGACGACCAGAGGGAAGGATCGACCCCCCTTCTCACGTCGACCTCCAAGCTCCTTCTCCTCTCTGTTCTTGCTGCTTGGGTAAGTTTTTGCTCTTTCCTTTCTTTATGGCTATATAGGCATATGCATGCAAGCCATTCATTTATCTAATGTGTTTACCCACTTAGGTGGTTGACCAAACATGGTGATCTTGTTGGTTGTCAACTTTTGTAGTTGAGGCTTGGGTTTATTGTTATTGATTATCTTCTCTTGTTGTTTGTATATATATCCGGTAATTTTATTAGTCTTTATGACTTTTATTGGATTTGCTTCAGTATTATTCGTGGCCATGGATATATATATATATATATATATAT
>JAVDBV010005539.1:0-14278 GCA_032619315.1 Piper longum | reverse complement strand
CGATAAAACACCACTTAGCCCATCCTACAATCAGTAAAAATAAATCATGATAGAATAAAATAATAAATTAGGGACGAATACTAAACGGACCTGGCAGAAGCTACCAGCGTGTTCTCACGCCAATGCGGTAAGCTCCTACTTCATACGTACACATCAAGATTAAATATTAACACTCATTCTAATCATGTGATGCATGAATGTGATGAAGAACTATATAAAGTCACAGTCAGTCAAACAAAAAAACACAATAAAGCATATGCAATCATATAATACACGTGGTTATTAACATAATCTAAGTACTCACAATAACTTAGCCCTTACTACCTCTTTCACACATACCAACCTTGTAATTGATGGATCTATACTAAATCCAAGTGCATCTAGTCATCATCACATCATATGAAACATGCAACATCAACTACATTAAAATCTCAACCTAGGCTATCCAACCATGATTAAAATTGACCCGAGAATATGTGACATTTACATTCCAATCATACAATCCATTCTAATCAATGATTAAGACCTATGTAATTAGCTACCTACATCTTAATTTAATTATTAACATCATGTATTCCGATTCCAAGGAATAAGAAATGAACTCCTCATCCAATTAGATATTAACCCTAACTCCAATAATTAGATTAGTATTCAATTATACTCATATGATCATATAAACTATTTAAGTAATTTACGAATTAATTGTAAAACCCTAATTCACCATTATCATCTGTTAACATGCATTTGAATTTAAACTAATATCTATTTACAATCATACCAGTTGCATCGCAATAAGATCATAAAACACTTCATTATTTAATAAAATTGGGTAAAATTCTATACCTAATCATCGTTGATTACACGGTGACGATGGTGATGGTGGCAATGGTAGCGGCTACCGTTGGCATGGCTAAGGTTTGGTCGAGGGAGGACTCGACTATGCTAGGACTGGAGCACATAGCTACGATGTGACAATGCCTGACCAGAGCTACTTCGGCCGGCCTAATATTAGCCGGCGGTGATGGTGGCCGGCCGCCGGCGGAAACACCGCAAATTGGTGACTATGCCGACTGCACAGACAACAAATGCAAAGGGGTGGCCTTGGGTGGACGTGCATGTGTAGAGTCGGGAAGGAGGGGGAAGAGGGGCCAGCGGCGACGCATGCATGATGGCGGTAGTGGGTGGCCGAGAGAAAATAAATGGGGAGAAGGATAGGGAGAGGAGGAAGGATGGGAGGTGGGGACAAGGCGGCGGCGACACTGGCCGGCGGTGGGGGGTGTAGCAAACAGAGGGTGAAGGGCGAGGAAGGAAAACAAAGTCAGGGAGAAGGAGAGGGTCGGGTTTAGGTACAGGGGTAGTTTCGTAATAAAATTTATCTCGCTCCTCACTCGAGTCAATATTACAAAATAAATTCTAAAAAAATATAACACAAATATGATAAAATATAAAAAATAAAATATGTTCAATATGATAAAATAACATGTTCTAGACCTATTACCCAAAATAGTAAATAATGCATCCTAACGTAATAAATGGCCTAAATCTAATTCTATTGTCTACTAAAAAAAATAAAAAAAAAATTGGGCATACTCTCATATACTCTGATAACTTATTCTACTGCTGTCTTGCGGTGTTATCATCGTATATGTAATGACCCGGCCCAAAGTGCAACGTGACGGGCATAAGTCATTTCTTTAAAGTGGTTAACCGAAGTTAAAGATCTATAGTCCATTCCCACTTCGAAATAAGATCTTCTCCCAGTAGGTATTAGATGTGGGACTAAGTTGAAGGATCTCAGCTTTCGCCCACCTTAGGAAATTTCATCCCCGAAATTCCTACACTTGGCCTGTTGCTAACCCCAACCCACAACCTTCCATGGCCCTTGACCCATGACCTTCTATAGCCTGTGACCGAGAGCCTAGCCAACGTCCCTAGTACAACCCACCATCTAATGCGGAACCAGGTTGCTCGGATATCATTTGTAACAACCCGGCCTAAAGTGCAACGTAATGGGCCTAAGTCATTTCTTTAAAATGGTTAACCCAAGTTAAAGATTTATAGGTCATTCCCACTTAGAAACAAGATCTTCTCCGAGTAGGTATTAGATGTAGGACTAAGTTGAAATAACTCACAGTATACTTAGGCACACATGACCCTCAGGGTTCGAAACACACGACCGGCCTCGGCTCAGATGACGTGTTCTAAAATTGACTCAACATAAAATCACGGTCGAACCGACTGGTTCAGACTATAAAACCTTGACTCGAGTCACGGGTTTTACAACCTCTCTACTGTTGCCAATGCTAGGGAATTGGAAGTGTAAGTCTCTTTTGAGGCATTGGAAGGGTTAACTGATGGCAATGTCCCGTTGGATAGTCTATGGCTCTATGCCCTAGCTGACAGCAACTAGAGCATGCTTAAGTGCCTGCTCTACACTCGGCGACTCTATGTCCTGGTTGATGACAACTGTAGCATGCATTCGTACCTGCTCTGAACTCACCTCCATTGATGACGTTTGTAAATCTGACAGGAGGTGTTTTGTTGTCCTAGACCTATCCATCCATGGCCCTCATAGCAACAAGAGCATCAACTCATCATCTATGTTGTGCTCCTTGTTCTAGCTGATACAGCCTTGGATATTGTGCCTTTGACTAAAATTTCAGCTAGGTCAGGTAGCTATAACTCATTCTACCTCACCTGCATTTCTCACTATATCACCAAATGGTGGCAAACTTTCTATCCAAATAGGTCATCCAGATCTCATGACGGAGACCTTCGTAAAAGCACTCTATTCCCCTTTTTTTAATTGGAACCAAGTCCTATGCAAACCTTTTTAAAGCTCTGAATCTAGTCTCATACTGCACCACTGTCATATGACCTATTTCATTGTTTAGAATTCCCACTCTCTCTTCCTGACATTTAGAGGAAAATACTTCG
Organism: Piper longum; assembly: GCA_032619315.1. NCBI lineage: Eukaryota > Viridiplantae > Streptophyta > Magnoliopsida > Piperales > Piperaceae > Piper > Piper longum. Next base: position 11,341 of record JAVDBV010005539.1, on the reverse strand, counting down.
CATCGAATTCCACTGAATTTTTCCAAGGTAATGTCCTCAGGTTATCGATGGGTAAATGTGGAATTCAACACTGAATCCCACCATATCCTGGCTTCATCTTGGAAAACTTCTATAATGACGTGTACTTGGTGCTACATTGTGCATGCCATGCTTCCAAATACACCAATTGCTGATGAGATCCATAAGAAGGCTTCCTCTCCATCCATCTTTCCAAAGAATGGTCGTCCACCAATTTTCATGAACTTTTCATACTACCACAGTTCCAAATTTATTGCATCAGCTGAATTGTTGGGCCCTTCTCCTAGCTCATATAGTGTTAATTATGGTTCTATAACTGCTGTCACACTGTCAAATCTTGCAACTCCACTTCTAAATGTAGTCTACCCGCTACCTACTTTGTAGGTTCACTAACATCTAGGCCCATTCTTGCCTGAAACAAGGGCAAAAAAAGGTATCATTGTTTGAGCAGTCCTCTGTTGCAATGGTGGAGGAGGAGGCGGTGATGGAGGGCCCATGGAAAATGTTGGCTTTCCTCGTGCAACGTCGTCCACTGCTGGTCTCTTCTAGGCTCTGGCTACTGAGAGGGCTATTTGCCTGAGCTCTCTCCTGAATTCCTCTTGGTTATACTGCATCTGTATTTGAACCCTAACCAATCTGGCAATCACTGCATCTCTCTCTTGTTGACTACTAATACTGTAGTGATGTCATGGTGATAGCTCTCTCTACGACGACTAAGATTGGGACAATGGACTCTGATGGTGTCTTAGTAGTCCTCAGTCAGCCAAAGGCTGTGTCGCTATGATCATGGCTGTGAATATCTTGTCTGGGAAATGGAGGGGATGGGGCCCTAATATGTTTCCTACGAATCTGTTTCACCATCATGACTGATATAACCTAAACACACTATTACACTACTGATTTGTAAAAAAAACTGTCGGCACAACTCGGAGCACCTTTTGCACACATGTAACCTATAACATCCACCATCTTAGTCAAAGGGTTAGCTCTTATACCAAGATTATAACACCTCATTTCGGTTCACCCATGAACCAGACCGGAAATGCCACCAATGAGGGGCGAAAGGTTCGTCTGGGTCGAAGGGGCGGCGCGATCGATGGTGGAGTTAGCGTCGGGAGTGCGGCTCTGCTTTGTGTAGGCTGAGTGGTGACCAAGATGGAAGGGGGCTGCTCGGTGACACTCCGGTGGAGGTCAACAATGTCGATCGGTGGTCGGAGGTGGTGTCGAGGTGGTGATCAGGGAGGAGGGGAGGAAATTTCATGGTGAAGGGTTGGGTGGCAATCTTGTGCTCTGACCGAGTTAAAAATAATAACTAATTCTTAATAAATTCTAAAAAAAATATAGAAAAAACTATAAAATATAATACACTCTATTACATCAAAATAACATGTTCTACAACTAATATAACCCACTTAAACTACTATCTAATGCATCCTAATGGCTTGTTCGACCTAAAAATAATTCTACAACCAATTATAAAAAAAATTGGCATGTTGTCATACTCTAATAACTCATTTTTCTAACGTTATGATCATATACTCAAGTACACTTGACCCACATCGCTCATAATGAACGGTCGGCCTCAGCTTAACACTCTGTCATAGAATTCACTCAACTCGAACTGGTGGCTGAATGACTAGTTTATTAATGTAAAACTCTCAATCAAGTCACAGGTTTTAAACGGAGGACTTTAGCTAAGTGGGTATCCATAACTGAGGTAAGTATTGTATTTGTTTTAGACTTTTCTAGTTCGGTTCGATTGCGTTTAGCTTGTTTTTGTTTCCGATTTCATTATTTTCGGTTTTGTCGCGAAGGAACTCTCGAAAACCTAAACTTTGTTAAACCTTTCTTCCCCACTGCTCTCCCTTTCCTCCCCACCATTTCTGTCCCTCCCAAACCGGTTCAATCTCTCAAAAACATCAAGATTTTGGCTTCTTCAAGTAGATTCAACATTGTCTTCATCTCCTTTGGACTAGAGGTTTTTCCCTTTCTCTTCTTCTTTTTCCCCTATTGCATGCATGTGTTAATTCTTCTCACTGGAAGTATTAATCGTTGCAATTAATTCGTTTCCTTATAGTTAAACACCCCCTTCTTGCATGACCTGTTCCACTCTAAAATTTTGATTTTATGCATGAATTGATGTATATCTTCCCTATGGTTGTTGTTTGTTGTTTAATTGTGTTGTTGAAGCTCCCTCATGTTGTAATAAGACTTGGGTTAGAAGGAATTGTAGTTTGGATGGGTGTAGGAGCCAAATTCACCTCTTTTTGAATTAATTTTGAATTAAATCCGAATTTCACCTGATTAATTTGGGTATTTAGAAGTGTTAAGTTGATGTTTGAGGCATGTTCTAGGATGGATTAAAGGTTTTTTAAAGCTTTTTAGGGCTAATTTGACTTAGGATTGGTGTTATGGGTGTTTAAGTAAAAGTTAACCGACAAAGTTGAAGTTATGAAGAAGAAGTTTGTTTCGGTGTTTAGAACTTAGTTGTTATAGTCCTAATCACCTAAACTAAGTTATGGGGAACTTCTAAAACTGAAATTGGATATTAAAATAAAGTTTTAGATCATTTTAGAATGTAGGCTAATTTTAATTTAGAATTTAAGGATAATTAAATCGGCACTTTAAAATCAAGTTAGAAATTAATATCTAATCATCTAGACTAATTTCAAGTAACCATGGGATGGATTAGGATAACTCCTCGATTATAACTTGTCTAATTAAATCACCAAAACTTAGTTAATCTATGGAAGTGTAGAACTTGTATGTGATTATGTATGTGAATGTTATATTACTTCATTTTTATTTGCAGCTATATTTATTTAAGAAATGCACTCTTCATGCAATGTCTAAGTTTCATTTAAGAGATAAAGTTGGTTAGAATAGTTTTTCTTGTGTATGAATTATGTGTGTTGGTTATGTGATGTGTTTTGGCTTATGTTAATTTTGTTGGTTGTTATGGGTTGGGAACATACTCTTGGATGCCTAAGTTACCGCACACCATGACAAATGTGCATGCATTCCTGTTTTTAGTAATCTTACTGGTTTTTCCTTTAGGTGCATGGTAGAGCTTGCACGTAATTGTGTTGTAGGGGTTCTCCAAATGAGGTCCCTTAGAATTTCTTTTGCTTCAAATATTATTTGGAACCATGTAAGAGTTTGTTATTGGATTTTAAATAATAGGACAAAGTTGTTAGACTTTTTATTAGATCTCACATACTTTTGGTCATCTTTATTGATTTAATTAATAATCAATAAACTTCAATGATGAGATTCCTTGATGTGAAATGTGAAAATTAAAATCCACTACAAAGTCATTTTAGAGAATACTATATAAAATTCCTTTGCTGTGACAAATATATATGTATGTATGATTTGTTTTCATTGTTTGAATAACCTTGCCCTAAATCTGGGCAATGTACTTGATAAGGATACCATTTAAATTGGCTCATGTCTGGATGTGTGGAGAGATATCCATAGGGTTAATTATTGAGTTGGCTTCCCATGTGATCATGATGAAGGAGATATGGAAGGTTAGAGAGGGCTTTTATTTATATTTGTATACTTTGCTAATGCATAATTCTTGCACTTATGATACGTTATGTTTGTTTAGAGGGTGCTTCTCAATTGGCCAATCGGGCAGCTTCTCGTTTACACCCTTTGTAAGATGCTTCTATTGAAGGGTGTTTGATATAATTCAATAGAATTATTATAATCATTTGCTAGTTTTGATCACTTTTCTTTATTAATTATTTTAGGATTCAATGGCACCCGTTGTTGACACACTTTTGTATTATGTGGTGAAATTCCTTAGCGTTGGTCCGTATAGATGGTTTGATTGGCATTGGTTCATATGGTCATGGCTTTTGTGCTCCTTAGCTTTTGGTTGTGGTTGTGCTTTTGTGATCATAGGCCCTTCTTTTGTGTTGTATTTGAATTATATTTGTGTTTAAATAGCCATGTGAATTATGTATGAATATGTACAACTTTTTTAGCTTGTTATGTGAAATTGTTTAAATAAATATTATACAATATGAACTGCACTTGTTTGTAGGTAGAAAACTCTCGGGTATGTAGATCTAATGCAGTTTTCCGGGTTTCTCTAAGTCACTGGAACATGACAAATAAAATATTTAGATAAGATCCTTCTGAAATGTAGAATTATGATTGATGTATTGTAATGTATAGCATGTGAATTGTCTTCAAGGTCCTATTTGAAGAGAAATCTTTGCCCAGTTTTTTATAGAAATTTGATTTTCTTTATAAATAAAATATTATTGCTCATATGGGCTTCCCTTTTTATTTAAGCCATATAGGCTTCCTTTTTTATTTAAGCCCCAATCCTATATATCATTGCAAGCATATATTATTATTTGTTTTCTTTTGCTTGGGTGACTGTTTTCTTTTCTCTTTTCTTTGTCCTTGACCAACTCAAACAAGTTACCCATTTTAAGTTATGGTAGTTACCTACCTTTCTAACTACTTGTGAGGAAAATCAAACTCCAACCTAAAGAAAAAGAAAAGCTTAATATTTATTTTAATAATATTGATTAAAATTAGGGAGTAGGGTGGATGCTCACAGATGGTTCAATTCTCTTGTCCGTCACCCTTTCTCGAATATTCACTATAATGTTGAATTAAATAAATCTTCTTATCTCATCAACTTGTGATTTTTGCATGAAATAAGAAAGCTACACCGGCTTCCTGTTCAACTCACTGAAAGATATCATTTCAAAAATTGAATGCAAGATCTGTGCTTTTCACCGTATTCTCTGACTCTGAACCTGTATATCCTCAAATCAAATACATATGAAACAAAAAAAAAGGAACCATAACATACATCAGAGAGACCTAAAATGATGGTGAGAGAAAAAAATTTGTTGAAACCCATTTTTCACAGGGCAGCTATGCAGCATCTTTCATAAGAAAATTTTTCATTAGAGAAGAATCTGTGGTTGGCAGAAGGAAAATAGCCCTATTTGCGAAGTAATGAAATAACAAACCCTGTCGATTCTTTCCAAAGAGCTTTCTCACTTTTCTTCATCTAGTCGCCAAACACATTTTGCTTTTCATCATGGTACTTCTCTCTCGCTACCTTCTTTTCATTGCGGGTCTGCAGGCAAACAAATAAGTTTTACAAGATATTAGTGATCCGCAGTGTGGAAAACAAACTGCAAAATTTTTCTTCTATTGCAATTGAAACATCTGGACACAATTATCGGCATTATTAATGCCTACCTTCCTTAACTATTTGGCCCTTGACAAAAGGAAAGTTCAGATGCATGCAAAAATTCATGGACTCAAATAAACTATATGCTTGTGTTATGGAAATTGCACTTCCATATACGCTTTATCCTGAAGCATCATAAATAAACTTATTATAATTCATACAAGGTTTCTTCTTCTGAAAATTATCAACTTGCGCACAAAGTTCGGAAAGATCCATCTAATCTTTGAAAGCTTGTCAGCCCCAATCATAATGATATGTACAAGAAAGGATGTCAGCTCCAATCTTAATGCATAAACGCCAATTCAGGAAAATAAAGTTTGTCCTTCCTTAAAACAAGAACAATAATTATATCATATTAAGGCAATTGGAAATATCTAAATTTATCTTAACATTTTTAGTAAAAACCAACATTGAGGAGGGTTGTGAGCAGTTTAAGGTAAGACTTGAAAAATAAAATTTCAGTTCAAATTGGTAATTAAACTTAAAACAAAGTTGAGACGAACTAAACTGCATAAAAAGAAGACTCACCTTATAAGCATCTTCACTAGCAATTATAGGCCTGACCACTGAGGAAGTAGTAGTGCTCCTTGAACTCTCCAGCATCCGAAAAATCCCCATATTCTTGGGAGTTGCATGTGGATCAAGATCAGCCTACAAATTAAAAATTTATTAACCAATTTTTAAATGAGTGCAAAAGAGCCAAAATCTGGGAAATACAAGCAGCAACTTACAGTTTCTGAGAGATTATTCTCAGAAACTGTCCCATGGACAACCATAGATATATTGAAAGTTGTAATCTGCCAGAGAACAGAGGAGGCCGATGAGATGAGATCTTTAAAAATAAATAAATAAAATTTAAGTATTATGAGTTTCGCATATGAAAAGTTTTTTCTTTTCATATTTCTGAGAATATCTTTCACTTCAGCATTTGATTCTATCACAATCCCAGTCTACAAAATCACAAAATCTCAAATCCCAGTTTTTTTAGACGACACAACCTTGCACTATGAGGCAGAGAAAAGTAATCGTAAATTTAGTAATACAACAGACATAATCTTCTAGGCCAAAATTTGACAAAACTTCAAACAGTCCACGACTAGCACAAATTGCAAATACAAGTAAGCCGCCATGCCTTAAACCTAATAACTAACCAGTATCATCCTGAAGAGCAGGGTATCAATTCACTTCACCTCAAACAATTTCATCTGAAATAAATCATCTCAGCGATTCAACTTCTAATTATTTGCTAAACGCCAATCAAAATGTAAGGCAGATGTAACTTCTTAAACCCAAATTTTTGAATTCTGAATATTCCATAGTCTGAATCCCAAGGGAAGCATATACAATGAAAACACCAACCATAAGGGCTCACTAATTTTTATGACAAGTTTCAAAGAATAAAACAGCTCCCGTCCAGCCAAACAGTATTCCCAGCAACTTCACATTGTTAGTTGGCTAAAGAAGTTCATTCAGTGTTGATTCTTTTAAGATATTGGTATATCCCAAAGCACTATCTAACTTGAGAATGACTGAGTTAAAAGAAAGCAACTCTACCACCAACACCTATGGCCAACAAATTCATATTATATCATCAGAAGCAGCAATCCTTACAAAGTAGCAATCCTAGGGGAAATCCTATGTTGAGAAATAATGTTAATTATTCCATCATGTTTAAGCGTCTACGTAGACTGAGAGCCCTACATGTAAATACCACAATGGCCCGAATTAGTTTAATCCTCAAGATAACCTTACAAATTGTCAGAACACTAATACTCCAAAACTACTGAAGTTTCATTTAACAAGAAATAACAGTATGTTACACTCAAACTTTAAATAAAATAAAAAATATTCTTTATAAGGCATAGGCAAATGAGATAGCTTAAACAAAATTCACATTAAATGTAACTCCAAATTTCTAAAAGCAAGCTAGAAATTTGATGTTAAAATTAAAAGATGCATACCATGTCCTTAGTCACCTCCCAAGGAGCCCCTATGATGGCTTCATCAACATATCGGCATGCCAAGACACTGAGACTATGCTCGTGAAGGTTCATTACCGGGTAATTCACCCCTCGGTGTAATCTGCGTGGCCACATATATAGATGGGAAAATACTTTAATTTGCATTTTGTCAAACCAAATGTCTTTAGATATTTATGAAGGTCTGAACAAAATAATTAACCACTAAAAAGATACTGGTAGAGGAAATACCTGACGGTATCATCATCATGGATTCACACAAGAAGAAAATCTCCTAAGTGCCTGGCACGATTTAGGATCTGCAATGAAATCATAAACATGCTAACAGTGAGTACTGATCCACAAAATGATGCATTTTTTAAGTCACTAACACATTTGTGAAAAATGACAGAAAGATGAAATCTTCGAGAATTACAACATCAAGTTGAACTAAAACTGAACTCCCCTATAGAAAGACTTCAAATTGCAAGAAACATCCAAATGAAAAGGATGGAAGTGCATAATATCAAAATTAAAAATAATTGAATTCTTAAAAAAAAAAAGAAAAAGGTGACAAAAAGAGTGGCACAAAGAAAAAAAACATATTGAGCACAAAGTAATAATGAGAATATGAAAAGCAGACCAAACGAGATTTTGAATAATATGAGTACGCCAGTCATACTTCCACATGACCAACATGAAAGAGGTCAAATGCGCCATCGATCGATATGCACGAGCACCTGGCCCAGGTCCCTATAATAGAACAGCAACAAAAATTTTTGTTAAACAGATGATCTTGCATTATAATATTATTCAAGAAAATGTAGAAAATTCCTTCTGGCATAACAAATTAATTAAAAAAAATATGATAATAACCCATCGTCTGCTCTAAGTAAGAAGAACAAATAGATGCTGGAATCATACCTTGCCATTTGAAAGTTGTACAATCCTACGTGATGTAGGCAAAACAGAAGACAACTGAAATCCTTTTGGTCTGTTTTCTTCTGATTTAGTCTCCTCATCCTTCTGCATTTGGTCTAGCAAGAACTTATCAGCTGAAAGATTTTTATTTTCTGTATTGCTAGTAAATGCAAGGATTCTACCTGCAAAAGTATCCATATTAGGAAAGTACATAGAAGTAATTCAAACTTCGAGCATACAAAACTCTACGCCAATGAGAACTTTAAAAATAGATGAGCAGATTCAGCCATAAGAAACAGTTAGTATAGCATCCACATCCATACATTGTAAGTTTAAAAATTTCTTAAAATATTACAATATTCATTATAACAAATGTATTGAGAAAAACTCACACTAGTACACACTTCTACCATATATAATCAATTGCAAACAAATCTAAGATACATCCAATGCACCAATAAATAGTTGAACTGTGGCTAAAATTAGAATAAAGGGGGTTTACCATTGATCAAAAGGCAACAAAACATTCATTTTCAGATATTCTTTATGACACATCTGGCCCACCAACAAACCTTTCACCATCAATGGTGGTTCACATAAGCATAACACTGATTAGAGGGGGGGAAAAGATAAGTTAAGAAGGTGTTAACAGAATTACCAACAATATCTGTGCTTGAAACACCTTCAGTGCATTTGATCTGTTTGTAGCGACCTGCTCTTTTTGCCAATGCATATGCATCACTTCCGTCAGGAATAGGGGTTGGCATCAGTCGATCGGACATCAGACAAGGCATTGTCCATGTCCGTCCACTTAACCTCGGGCAAAAAATCGATCGTCCATGGTCAAAATTCTTCAGTCAAGTCGTCACGGTCGGACACAGTCAAAATTTGGTCAATATAAAAAATTATTTTTATCACATATTTATTTTATTATCTAATTATTTTTTTTATTATAAATATTATTTTTTCTCACAAACATCTAATATCTCATTTATATAATTGTTATCTCTTATATTTTTCTTAGTTTCTCTCATGTCAATTAACATAAAAATTAAAATTACTTTTTTTAAAAAAATTATTTGAATAAAAATATTATATTACAAGGGGAAAATTCAAAAAATAAAATTGATGTGAAATCATGGCTAGATGTGTATCAAACAAGCCTTCTATTAGAGGCATAAGTAGGAGATTGTAAAGAATGGGTAAGTTGATTATGAAATGTTCATACAATGTGCCAATACAAACTAATTTGAAGAATTATTTGGATAGACCAACTATTCCTTTTGTAGGTGGAGTAGATGAACAACTTGATATATTATTATATTGGAGATTGAACATAGTAAACTATCTTATTTTGAAAAAAATTACTTAAGTTATTTGAGTCATTCTTATATCAACCATCCCCTTCGAACCAGTATTTAGTATTTGAGAACAAACAGTTGGCTCAATGAGAAATAGTTTAAGTCGAAAAATACTTAAAGCTTTAATATGTGCCTAAAATTAGTTGAGGAATGAATATGAAGGTACTTTATATTTTATATCTATGTATTTTTTATTTTTGATAATTTTTTTAACACATGCTCTTCTCTTACTAGTGTATTTTTTATTTGTAGAAAAACAAATCAAGTTCATCATTAAAGTTGTTTAGAATAATGAATATCGAAAAATGATAAGATATTGATGATTGTGTATAATGAACATGCAAGAATGTTATATTTAGTTTATACTTTTCTAATATTTGTAAAATATTTCTATAAGTAATTAACTTTTTTTGTATATTTTTTCATGTAGGTGAGCTACATTGGACGAATAATCAACTAATAGAATATTTTGTCTATAAAAGTATATGTAATATTAGATTATATTTTGACGTGAAAGATTACTTTAAAGCTTCTATAAATAGATTATCTTTTGCTTGATTTGGAAATATATACGTGGAAAATTTTAAAAATTTAGTAAACTATAATACTAATTGAAGGCATTCTAACTATATAGTAAATAATTTGATATGATTGTTGAAGTGAATGTAGTGTTCTAAATTCCTAAATATGAGGATAACTTTTATCTTTTTTCTATGTAACTCATTTTGGGTTATTTTAGATATTAAATATCAATTTTATGTACAAACTTAATTAATTTTAATATATATCATGATTTAAAATTTTTATAGAATATAATATTAGCCTCACAAATGTTGAAGGTATTATATTATTGATATAAAATATCGAACACTCAGTCGGTCATTCGGTCAGGTAAAGAAATGTCCATATTTAGTTTGTTTTTATTCGATCGAATTCAGTCGGTCAAATTTGGTTGGATATACTTCGGACTTTGGTCGGACTCGGTAATTCGGACGTTCACGCCCACCCCTAGTTAGGAAGCAAGCAAGGATCATCTCCTCGATATAATCAATCTTGTGCTCATTGAACAAACTGCACATAAACATCTCAGTGATGGCATATGGAGCATTTACCCACTTAAGTCCCTTCACAAGAGCTAACCTGCAATCATGAATCGAGGCATTATAAACAACATACTTTAGACGTAACAAAAGAACCAAAACAACATTAAAGTTCCCAATATACAATGCTGATTGATTACATAGAAAATGCATTTAATTATCAGAAGCTTTAAAAAGGTTTTCAGATAAAGTGTACTGACAAACTCATAAACGACAACAAAAAAAACAGAGTAATATCCATTTAGCAGTGATTGGCCAATAACTAAGAATAAATTCTTGAACATGCAATAAAGTGCTGGCCAGACAGATTACTAAAGGGAAAATCAGAAAATACTTTCATCCATGGACAAAACAGGTGGCCCCTTGTTCATAATGATCTCCTCATCACTTACTACTCCAACAACTAATACATCGCCTAGAGCCTTGGCCTGCCTCAACGCATTCGCATGGCCATAATGCATTAGATAAAAGCATCCATCCATGTACACTCGAACAAGCTTTTCCCATTTTACTTTTTATGAAATTTCCCCAATTCTGACCAGAAAAAAAGGCAGATAAGGGGCACCAATCCCTCCAAAGTAGGTCGTAGATAACCCAAGGAGTGCAATTGTAATCATTAATCCTCCAAACAACTGAGGATAGTGAACCCCATCCCCTATCCAATGATGACTTTCAAAACCCATGGATCCCATTCCTTATTCCACTAGAATATATATATATATATATATATTCTAGTGGAATAAGGAATGGGAT
>JAVDBV010005538.1:0-10874 GCA_032619315.1 Piper longum | reverse complement strand
CCGCCGGCGCTGACCTTGATCTGGTGTTCCGGGAAGAGGAGGCCGGACGACTTGGGCGACGTCGCGGAGTTCTCGGCGTTCCTCGCGGCCAACTGCATCACCCCCCGCTGCTCCTCCGTCAGAAACCCGTCCCCGCCTGTCGCCATTTCCACGCCCCACGCCCCCTCCCCCTCTCAAAACCTCGCCGATCGGAGCACGGCGGCGTCGGCGGCGGAGACAGGGAAACCCTAGGAGAGAGAAGGGGCCGTCTCGTTCGGGCGGTTTTTTGTTCAGAGAGGGAAAGAAGGGACGATGGGATTTGAAGCTGTTCGTCTTTTTCTTCCCTGGTGGGCCCTCTATTCCACGTGGCGTGTCTTGAGAGGCATCTCGGTTTAGGGTTTTTTCTCTTTTTTTTATGGTCGCTGGGGAGGTCCGTGGGGTTTGGGGTATTTGGGTTTTGCTCCCTTATCTGATGTTTTGTTTTATTATTTATTTTTTTACGCAACATAAAAGAGGTGTTACATATAAAAGTTTTCAAATATTATCTTTTAAATGATTAAAAATATACAAGAGGGGTAATATAAAGGGCCTATTGTAGCGATGTAATACTGCATTATATTTTCGTTTAATAAAAGACTGTTATATTTTTATAAGAAATCCAGTTGAATTGGACCATTAACTTAAATATAAATGCGGACGTAATTCATTTAAGTCTATGCATAATTAAAAAATAATAAGAAGAACTTGGTACGACGCATATCTTATGTTCACTCTAAGGCAAAACAAATTTAATTAAGTAAAGTGTCTCGGTTTTGCCCCATTTTATTTACAAATTCAACTTGTTGATCATAGTGTCATTCTCTACAATACTAACTAGTCATTATTTAATAGTTATTATTTTTATCCTTTGTCGTATTAAATCAATTGTTTTTATTTATAAGTTGATTGAGAAAAGAAAATGTTAAGAGCTACGTGTGACGCGGAGATTGAAGTGGGGAGGGATTTAAGTGCACGTGGCTTAACTCTGAAAAAGGTGGGATCTTAATCTATGTGTGAAGATGAGAAACACTGATGGGGATAAGGATGGGATGGGGCCTCTTACGGCACGCCGCCATTGGGGCCTAGGCGGCTAGGGTTTATTCTTTTTTTATTTTCACTTTAAAATATTTTAAGGGTCTTATAACAGAGACATAAGAGTATTTTTTAAAATAAAAAAAAATCTTCCCCTAAATTGTTCATCAAACTTGTTTACGATACATGCCCTAAAATTGTTCTTCACAGAATTTGCATTTTTTGTTGTGAAATAAAATGTTCGCACTTTTTCAACGGCTAATAAATGAATTTTTTTCTCGATTTGATAGGGCTTTAATAAAAATTAAAAGCAATTGATACTTACCATTTGTATATTTGATTTTCAAAAAAATAAATTTAGGAGACGCATGAACATTAGATGCTAGGAACACGGGAATAGAAGACTGACACGTCCCAAGTGTGATGTCTTCTCTGTCTAGCACTTGCAAAGCAAAAAAAAACGGGAGATAGGATTTTTGGCCTCCGTGAAATCCACCGCTCCCACCGGCTAGACAGGCTGCTGCACACGATATGAGGCACGCCAGCGTACGTCACGCCGGAGGTGATCAACCAGCGGGGCTACAATGGTGCGAAGGCCAATATCTGGTCCTCTGAGGTGATCTTGTTCGTGCTCCTCACCGGGTACCTCCCGTTCCACGACGCCAATCTAATGGAGATGTATCGGAAGATCACTCGTGGGGACTTCAAGTGCCTGCTATGATTCCAGAACTTCATTCAGGAGCTGCTTGCTCGGTTGCTCGATCCCAATCCGGCGACCAGGATCAGCATTTGCAAGATCATGGAGAATTCTTGGTTCAAGGAGTTCCGACGATTGTGATGAGTACCCATGGTGGGGATGGTGGGGGAGAAAGAGGAGAGGCTGACGCCTCCCTTGGTTCCATTTTCATGGAGGAAGAGCATAGCTCAGGTCCGATGAAGGTCTCATGCATAAATGCTTTCGACATCATATTCCAATCGTTGTGGCTTGACCTCTTGGGTCTATTCCACGACCGGAAGGAAGAGCGCCGGCAAGAAGCTGGAGGAGATAGCGGATTAAGCGGAGAGGTTCAAGGTGGAGAAGTAGGACGAGAGGAAGCTCTAGGGGAGCGGGGAGGGGAGGAAGGGTTAGTTAGCTAATAATTTATTCACGAGTCAATCTTCTATTCGGGCGTTCCTTGAGCGTCTAATGTTCAGGCATCTCTAAAATTTATTCATTTTCAAACATTAATTACTACCATCAACATTTACAATTTATATGTTTTTATTGGAACTTTTATTTTCTCTCCCATCTAGTTGGGGTGGGCGTAACGTTATGGAATAAATGCAACCCGTTTTGAGCTAAAATATATATTAGTGTAGCATGTGGATGACAAAGAAGAAAGAACATTTCGTTGCCAAAGGCAAAAAATGAGATTTGGAGTTTTTTTTATTATAAAATGGTAAAAAATTGTGACGTACATCATATGATATACAATTTACAGGTTTTATACAAAAAAAAATCATGTTATTTCTATCCCTCGAGCTTGGCAAGGGGGCGCAGAATCAACCCAAAACCACCAAGGATCAACGCTTAGCTTGCAAGCTCTTTGTAAGAAGTAAACAATTGACATGAAATTGGATTCAATGTTCATGACATAGTCATTCTGGCAAAACCTAAAACTAAACAACAGTTTGCGAGTATTTTGATATTTAATGTTCAAAAATTGAATCACTAGGTCATAAAATAGAAAATCAAGAATTGAGCTTTGACATATAGGACTCTTTTCACGTTTTCATTTGCCTACTTTCAAAAAAAGATGGACATAATATTACTCGATTTCACATGGCAAAACCTTACAATAAATAAAATTTGTGAACTCCAGAAGTATGCAAAAGTTTAGACCACGTTGGGCCTCTGCGGAAGCAGAAGATTATAGAACTTATCATGCAAGAAAAAACTTTTCCCTTTGTTATCAACAGCTTTCTTCCATCCACACCATCCACCCCCTAAAATCTTTTTAAGATCATCTGTACCAGTGTAGTGAGGATCTAGTATTAGAAAGGCACAATCCCCACTTGCATCATCGTAGTCCACTCCCAAAAGTGTGTATGCAAGAACACCGCCTCCTAAATGACAGTAAAAAACAAAATATTAATGGGCAGGATAGTAAGACAAAACGATTCCAGAATTCTAGTCCAGGTCCAGTTGGGTGAAGAGGAAGGGGAGGGGGGGTGGGGGTGGGGCGGGTGGTGGGTGCTAGGTTAAATTGGGTCCAATTTGCAACTAGACATGTAATGAAGCTTTTGCCGTTATGTATGCAAAATACAGAAGATAACTTCTATTCTTGGAAATGCAACTTCAGATGAATCTGACCTATCATGATAGGTGTTCCTTGTGTCTCAAAATGCAAAGCAAGCTCCCGACATTTTTCAGGAAGTTCTGATCCAGACCTAACATTTATTACTTTGCAGCTCACCTGTTTAAGAAGAGTTCAAGTGTCATATGCAAACAGCTACGCTTCCACATAAAAGCAAACAAATTTTGACAATAACAGATTCATTATGCAAGATAACATAATCAACAATTGTCATGCAAACAACACCATGAGAGCTACCTTATTTTTTTAAAAATAAACATGCAACATAAAGAAATGAAGAAATGTTCATATATTATCAAAGAAACAGCAGAGAAAAAAGTTGCCAGTAGGACTTTACATAGACCTCTCAAAACTTTGTGTAAGAAAGGTATTGGCCCGGCATAAAGCTCGGCACTTTTTTTCACAGTAACTATGTGTACAATGATTTGAACGAGGAAGGTAGTAGGTGAAATGAAATATAAACTACAGTGATAGGAAATATGAAATTCATACCAACAAGTGTCGACCACAATTTAGCTGGGATGTATACTCAAGATGCCGATGGCGATAATGAAAATGATAATTTCATTCATGAAAGAGTTAGTAGATAATATACAAATCCAAGTCACCATTAGCAACTTACTAAAGCACTGATGATGATGGTGAACATCTACAAAAAAGCCAACTTACAACTTGAAAAGTTTCACATGAGATAATAGGGCAACATACTCCAAACATGACACATGAATAAACTGCATTCTGATTTCTAGAAGCACACAGCAAAAGTGTTGAAACGAAATAGGCATTCATAAATTTATGGCAGAACACTGATGTTTCAGACCCCTAGAAATAACAAAAAATAGCAACCACACTTTTTCAACTATACTGATGTCAGTTTTATTACTAAATCAACTCCAGGATTAACATACTTACACCAAGAAGTTTGTCTAGCACAAAGCTCAACTCAATGGCTCCAATCCATTCCCGAGATCCAATGAATGAGGGCTCCTTATCACCAATCTCCACAAGTGCCTGCTGAATTTCCCTGCAAGTAAAAAAAGAATATAATACTGTAATTTGAGCTGTGGAAAAACCAAACAGCAAACTTTCTCCAAATCTGTAGTTGCAAAACGAATAATATGTTATGTCAACAATCTTCATTACCTGTGAGAAGGAACTTGAATTGACGTGTACTGCTGAAGTCTAAACCATGAAATAATTGTCTGCAGGGAGCGGTAGGCACATCCCCAACCCTAGACAATGTACAGAAAGCTTCAGTGAGAGGCTACACACAATATAGGAAAAAGAAGAAAGAGCAAAGTGAAAAATCTTTTGCCACAACTTTTAATGATTCAGTAGGTACAATCAAGATCATTCAAGAGTGAATTAAATCCGCATTAACACATATCTTAGATCATTATCAAATAAAAATTCGATCATGCAGAAAACAACATAAATCACTTGCAAAAGAAGGAAGCAACAAGATATTGTTACATTGTCATCAAAACCATCTTGGAGGTAGTGATAGTATTCATAGGAGCCTTGAACAAGAGATGGAAGACCTCCAGCAACTGCTCATTAAAAAAAAAATGAAATTAAGGAAACTGCTCCGCATAATAAGATATTGTATATGTATAAAATGATTGTTCTAACCACCACTTTCTGGAATTCCGCAATGAACATCTTTGGGCAACAGTGTACCTGAAACCAGTTAGTGAAAACTATTTCGTTAATTGTATCATTTGATAATAAAAATAAGTTCCAAGTGAGCATCATTACTTGTTTCATTCATCTTAGAAGATTTAAAACTTAGTGCATTAGCAATGCGCAGCAAAGGCCGATCAAGTGGCAGTCCTAATCTTAGATGCAGAGACCGCCTTGCATCAGCTGCCAACAACCAGACACTTTCAGATAAAAGACAAAGCAAAGATTTCAAGCACATAATGACCTATACTAGCACACTGAAAACTGATGCTTTTGTCAATACATGGTCCATCAAGCATCCATATAAAGCGAAAGCGTGTTCCTCTGTAAAACAATAATTATCGTCATAATAAAATATATAAATTAACTCCTCTCATGGTCAAAGATAATAATGTTGAAGCATCTTAAACAGAATATACAAGAATCTTAAGGAATTAAAACATTGCCTTATAAATTACAATGGAGATGCAATGTCACCTGCAGTACATATCATAGAGCTCGAGCAGATCAATAAAAAAATTTCAACAGTCATCAACTATTATCACACTTTTAACCTTTTATCATTTTTTTGTTAATTAACTTAATTATGATTTCTTGTCATAACGTTCTTTACCATTCTAAAGAAATAGAAAGGTCACCTCCCATTTTGCAGAGGGGAGAAATTCCTTTTCTTCAGCAAAATAACCCAATTAAAAAACATTATCAGAAACATGCATTCACCAAAAGGCTTCAACTCGCGTCAGGAAGTTGATGTACAAGAAGAACTACTGGTCCCACCCAGTTTGTGAATAACTATTGGCTCATAAATGGATAACAGTAAGGCTTAATGATCAAAATTAATCAGATGAGAGCACATGCATTTGTTTTCTTTAAGGTGAAACTAGCATAGAATTGTGTCCTACTGATGAACTATTGATCAGAATTATGCTAGTTGAACCTATCAAAAAAGTAAGATTTGTCAATAGCCTATAAAGAAAATAGTTCACTGACTAGCAATTTGAATTATGTAAAGCATACATAGTTCAGGAATGGGCTGGAAGAAAATAAATAGGATGAAAATGAAATGAACAATTACTGCTGGAAAAATCAGGATGAGAAAATTATGTAAAAGGTCGCAAGCACCTAGTTTCTTCTCTGTCTCCCCATAACTAAGTTCGTATATAGTAGTGACTGGATGCAGAATTCCTGCCGGGAAGAAGTGATAAGGGCGCAACTGCAAAATTTGATCATTATATATTGTAAGTACTTTTTTTAAAAAAAAAAGAATAAAAGGAAAAAAGAAGAAGAAAAGAAACAACAGCCTCTTCTTGATTATATACTACAAAACATGTCATTCAATGAATATGGCACATTATCTACTGATAAACTAACGGGAGCAGTTGGAGGCGTGAAAGAGCTTCTAACATTATAAACGAAGACAAAAAATTATTCCATACTCTCGTAATTCATACAACTACAAAATATTATACAATGTTTACCTGAGGGTGTCCTGCGAGAAGATTTGGAGTAATTATGCTTTTTAGAGCATATATTTGGTCAATCAACCCAGGTATAACCAACATAGACAATGCTGTAGCAACAGGAAGTTCCTTTGCAGAAAAGCTAAGTACATCAAGCTTTAAATTAACGACATTGAGGCTTGCCTGTTCTGAAGCTGAAATTTGAGTGCTAACAGATCAACAACCCAACACACAAAGATAAAATAAGGAATTATTATAAATGCTTATTTCAGCTGACGACCTGGGAAATAGTGAGCAACAGGTGCAGCAGCTTCTGAGACAACTTTGGAGTGATTGATAAAGGCAGTCACTTGAATAGGATCTGCACTCTAACTAGTAAAACATTAACAAAACCGAAAATATTAACTCTCATAAACTGAGAGCAAATGAGAATCCGTGCAGAATGGCAGCATAATGGGCAGTATGAAAAATTCAATTATCCTAAACTCCACCATCAGCATGTGATATCTAACCATGTCAACAAACACATGGACTTACCTCCATCAATGGTGATGATGTGGATAAGTTCTTAGGGTAGAAGTATGCACAACGTGTTGTCTTGGAACCAGGACTTTCACCTTCAGACATTTGAAGTTTCAATTCCAACTTCTTTTTGAAAAACTCCAGCTCAGAGGAACGAATTATGATAGGTCGCAATTCTGATTTAGTCGAAAGATTTACCCTTTCAACAATATATGTTGAGGAGGGATCTCTGAGTTTATCAGCAACAGCATCAAATGCAGATGAGAAAATAAGGTTCACATCTGACAAATTCAAGAGAAGTTAGGATACAGCAATAATGTTGTGTCTGATTCCCACAAGTCAATGAACTCCAGCGGCAATTAGTCAATAGTATAGAATGCAACATGAAAACAATGTTTCCAGATACCCTGTTAATAACCAATTGTTATGATGACTTACCTGATCTTTTTTCTAGGGGAATGTAGACTGGAAGCTTTATCAAAATCTCACATCTAAGTAGGCAACCGAGTTCCCAGATAAGTTTTCCAGAGTCATTTTCATATTTCACGTCACTCACTGCCTCCATCTTCATGGGCTTTCCAGGGTTAGTGATATAGAACATAATATCACCCGTGGTCAAATCGGCAGTGGCTCCAATAATATCCCCATTGCTCTCATCATCAAAAAGGACTTTTCTCAATTTTCCAGCTGCTTCAGCCGCCTTAGCAGCATCATTTTCTGAATTAGCATTGCCCACGTGAAGGGCACCAATGATGTCAAACCCCCTCAATAAAATAACCCTAAGATCATCTGCAACCGTTTGTCCACATTAATTCACAGCAAGATTTTTGCCACCACAAAGATCAAATCAAATGCGGAATTTCTTAAGATATAGAGTTGACAACAATCATCATGTGATGCCTAAACAGCAATTTCTACGTAGACCTTGTGTAACAGACTTAGCAACTAAAGGAATTAATCAGCAACATAAAATCCACAATGCCGACCCCCTACCTAGCTGAGATTAAGTGTAGGGAGTCTGGGGACAATGATCGCAACTGGCAATATCTCATACAATCAATTTCTTCAAATACAGATTCAACCTATGATGCCTATCCACAATTTGGAAAGGTGTATATGATCGTGCTGATATTGAGCATGGATAGGTCATCAATTAAAACATCAATGAAGTTAAGTAGGGGTATAAAAATATACATATTCAACCTCAACATCAACATTCAAAATTTCGAGAACCTAATGATTCATTTCGTCGGTTATTAAAGATTCAATCATTCAACAATCATCTCAAATTGGAGAGATCGATTTGACGATGATGTAGCTAAAATCTTGCAACTGTGATCCCAACGCGAAAGCAGTGGTACAAGATCCATACCACTAATTCAAACCTCCGTACATCAACAATCACTAAAAGCATTATTACTAAACCCCAAACAACCAACAACAAATTGACAACAGACATGACAGTATCCACACAAACACACGGAACAGAATCCAAATTTGAAGAGGGGGAAGAAAATCAATCTACCGACGTAGAAAAGTACCTGCTTCTTTGGAGAAGTCGGGGGAGGAGGAGTCACCGTCCCGGTAGCAGAGGCATCTGAAGGTGGAGAGAACAGTGAAGGGCGGGAGGAACGGGGATCCGATCAGCCACTGGACGCCGGGATCCCTTCCGATCAACAGATTCCGGCAACGGACGACAACGGAGGTCGCCGAAGCGCCGCCAGATCTCGACTCCATCGGCGGCGGTGGCGGGGAAGAGAGAATTGTCCGGCGGGGAAGAAGTCGGCGATGTACCTTAAACGGATCTCTCGCCGGGTCTGCCGACCTAGCATTGAATTGGGGGTTAAAATTAAGAATCACTTTTACTGCTAATCCAACTCCAATCTAAATTGACGAACAAAACCGTTTTACTTTTAATAATTTTTTTTTAAAAAGCTTTGCAAGTTGAGTTGAATTAAACTAAATTTAGTCAAAGTCATTTAAACTGTGCTATACATATTTTTAAATCAGACAAAAAATATTACCCACGTTAAATTATGCGCCTTTATAATCTAACAATTTGTTCATATTAAATTAACTTGAGCTTACAAATAAGAAGTGTTCATCAAATTGGTTTAAAATTTTCCTTTTTGTGTTTACGTATTTTCTTTTTTCAAACAACGTCACGAGGTTTATATGCATACAAAATAAAGTATCAGGAAAATGTTGTTAAGTTTTTATCTTATTTTTTGGCATTAATCTGACATATTTTCAATTTAAAAAATACTAGAAAATATATTTTGATATTATATTTTGTTAAAATTACTTTGATAATTAAGATCAAAAAATAAAAAATAATTGTAAAATCCTGAAAAAAATAATTAAGTTATTTTATTTAGGATTTTGTAAATCGTAGAACGAACTAT
The DNA here is from genome assembly GCA_032619315.1 of Piper longum. Taxonomy (NCBI): domain Eukaryota; kingdom Viridiplantae; phylum Streptophyta; class Magnoliopsida; order Piperales; family Piperaceae; genus Piper; species Piper longum. The sequence continues at coordinate 1,397 of JAVDBV010005538.1, read as the reverse complement.
AAATATTATTTAATTAAATTAATTCGTAAAGAAATTAATATTATAAATTATTAATTTTGACCTTTGACATATCTGTATAATGATATTTATAATATTTTTAGGATTTAACATCCATTTGTATTAACTTAATAATTACTTTTTGACTTTACGTTATAACATAAATGACTTTAGTGTTCCACACATATTAATAAAGTTTAAAATAATAAATTTGAGAATTTCACACATATTTTTCTATATAAAGGAGAGTTCTGTTGTTAAATAAAACATCATCTGAATAGTTTGTGAGCACATCTGATTTTAGAGAAAATTGCATTTATATTAGGATCATGTATCGTAATTGTGGGTTCTTCATCACAATTCTAGGTCTTTATAATTACTCAAACTGTTATATAATTGGGAGCCTTGGGTCGCTTGAGTTCACATTCAACCACTATGCACCGAACGTAACCTGGGTCAACGAATTGACTTAATCCGACACGAGGCAGCACTCACAAAATTTAAATACCAGTCCCCATATTGAAAGGGGTGATAGGGCGCCGCGGCGCAAGAAGGCTCATTATGCATTTGTAATATCGAGAGGGTGAGTTAATGACAAATATCGATAACTACAAGCTGTGGTCCACGTAACGTGTGTGTGCATATGAGATTGTAGTTGGATGGGCGACCACCCTCCGAACATATTAAGAGCTCGACATAGGCTTATAATCACTAAAAGATGTAATTCAGACGTTGTGGAATATATTAATTATTTTTTTGTAATTATACAACTTAATATTTTTATCACTAATGCGGAATTATCTCCGCAGGTATGAGCATAGAAAATTTAGAAAGGCAATGCATAACTCATATTTATCGATACCTATATTATTATTATTGAAATTACATGTAGATGATGATAATGACGATGAGTTTTCCATGCTCGGGCAGCCAGTATCGCGTCCAGTACTGGGTGCAAGTCTGAAATGTACCAATAGTGGGCCGATACAAGGGTTGGCTGATTCGAACCAGAAGGGCTTGATCACTTAGCCAAGACACACCAAGGGAGTTTCATGTAATTGCAGACGAAACACCAAGGGTTAGATGATGTGTTCAGAGCAAGGTGTATCGTTGATCGGGGAGCCAATGGTGATGGAACTCGAAGAAGCCAATGGCGTGTCTAATCAAATTCGAGTCATTGATCAATGGACGGTGAGGATCCAAGTAATGACATGTTGCACATTAGCTCAGGACTTTTATATAAAGGAGTTGTCATTCTTTGTGGAGATCAGAGAGTGAGAAGGAAGAGTGAGCTCTCGGTGGAGGAGAGCCACCTTGGTTGAGAGAGGGACTTGGGGGAAGCTGCAGCCTGGTCGGGAAGTCGGCTTGAGCATCCAAGGGAGACTACCGGAGTAGTCGGG
>JAVDBV010005537.1:0-13584 GCA_032619315.1 Piper longum | reverse complement strand
TATGAGACTGTATATATATATATATATATACAGTCTCATAATTACTACTCAAAGGGGTAAATTGACAAACTTTTCCCACTTTGCTTTGCTCTTGATCTTACTTCTTCGGGCACCGATGACTCCCGTGTCTTCGTGGTTTAATTGAAAATTGCACTTCTTTTCAACTCTTAAATTTTAATTTATAATTACTTATACTTTCACGTTTGATACAAAATTGCATAGCTAGACGCGTAAGAGAAATTTGGACCAATATACTTGCAATAATACATATATATGATTACTCGTTTTTTTGAACAAGTCCGACTGGTAGCTAGTTATGGGCCGGGAATGTTTATCTCCTTACAACGGAGGAAGACTGGAGTACATCGGCCATTGGAAAACTACCGGAATGGTTCAATGGCAACCTACCGCTCGTTGAAACTACTCCAATCGGAATGGTTCGTTGTCGATTAAGTTATTTAAACATCACAAGCACTGTATATATGTTCATGTATATAATTGAGTGAAACCATCATCATGATTTGGTCTATACATTATACGGGCAAGCTGCTCAAGAGATGCTTTGACAAATTTTCCCACTTGGTTTGCTACTCTTCGCTGCACCAATAAGTCGATCGGGGAAGTTATATTAATTTTTTGTTAGAATTTATTTTTTTGGTTCCAGTCTTCATGCATGGCCATGGAGTTCAAAGCTCATGATTTAGAGTTTAGCATCATGTTCTATTGTACAACTTACCATTGATGATCACCAATTTTTTCTGCTTTCATATTTTAGAATGATGGCGAAGGAGATGACCACGTCGAAATTCTCAAGCTGCCGGGGACTTTCCTTTGAGATCAACACCAACAAGAGTACCCCATTTGCAGCATTACAACCTCCAACTGAGTCTACCGCAATCGATGGTAAGTGGCTTTGGTTGCCTTGGCACTCCGATTGAAGCTCCACCTTCGTCTGCCCATCTCTGATCCGCTCTAGCAGCTATTTCTGCGATCTGCTCGATGAAGAAGACGTCAAAGATGACGATGATATCGAAGACACTAAAACGGGGGATTTAGAGGAACAACAAATACAGAGCTCTACAAAACATGAATCCAAGAAGAAGAAGAAGAAGAAGAAGAAGAGCGGGCTGTCCATCATGCTACTAGACCAAGGCCTCTTCACACTCTACAAGCGCCTCTTCGCCGGCTGCCTAACTCTCAACGCGGTGGCGCTCGCCCTCGCCGCAGCCTGAAAGCTCCCCTACGCGAAAAGCCACGCCACAGTCTTAGCCCTCGGGAACATCCTTGCACTTGTCATCTGCCCTAGCGAGGCGGTGCTCAGAATGGTGTTCTGGCTGGTCGTGAAAGCCCTTGGCCATGGTTTCGTGTCCTTTCGACTAAAGACCACCGCCACCGCATTTCTCCAATCACTAGGCGCCGTTCACAGCGGTTGAGGCGTCTCCTCCATCGCGTGGCTTGTTTACCCAATCGTGCTAATCTTGAAGGAGTGCAGAGATAGCACCAAAACTGAGATCATAGCCATCGCTTTCACCATCCTTGCACTCCTCGCCCTCTCCTCCCTCGGCGCCTTCCCCCTCTTCCGACACCTACACGGCAACGTCTTCGAACGCACCCACTGCCTCGCCGGCTGGGCTGCGCTCGGCCTTCTCTCGTTATTCATCGTCCCCACCGTCTCCTATGATCCCACCGCTAAAACGTATACCAACCCAAGGACGAAGTTGCTCAAAACCCAGTAATTCTACCTCACCATCGCCATCAACTTTCTCATACTCCTCCCATGGCTATCAATAAAACAAGTCTATGCCGCCGTCACCGCCAGGTCCAGCCACGCCTCGTTGATCCACTTCGCCGGAGGCGTCTATCCGAGTGGTACGCCTTCGGCATCATATCCGACGGCGAGACCCGCCACACAGTGCTCACCGGAGCCGAAGGCGACTTCACGAGAAAACTAGTGCTGGACCCGCCACGCAGCCTCTGGGTCCGGTCGGGGGGGCTTCGCCGGGCTCTCCGAATTTGAGTTTGTACATGGATAATTCCGGCTCCATTCGAAGTTCAATAATATAATTTTTAATTATATTTATTTTAATTTTTTTATATAAATATAATTAAATTATAAAATATTATTATATAATATTAAAATTAAATAAATTTATAAATAATTAAAATATCTTTTATGCATAATTTTATTTAATTTGAATTATTTTAATTATAAATTAAATTTAAATGCAAATTATATGAAAAATTGATATCAATAAATACGTAACTTAAACTCAATTTAAATTTGGGTCGCCTCGAATACTCTAAAGTGGCATGAGAAACTAGCAAGTTGAACGGAGTGAAACTCACTCCAGACGGGCACTCCTAGCAGCCAGGCATGGGGTGCTCGATGTGGGTGGCGAAGGGGATCGAGGAGCACTTCGGGAGGGATATAAAGGAGATGGTGAGCGGGTTTCCGGCCGGGAAGGTGGTTGTGCATGATACGGCGGTGGCGTGGCGGCCAAAATTCCTGCCTTTGGACCCATTTGGGGAGTGATTTTTACAAACGCCGACCCTCCGGACGCGATCATCACCGCCCACCTGACAAGATGCACCTGTAAAAAAAAAATTGAGCCTCACAAATGCCGAAATCTGCTGGAAACGGAACGACGCTAACGTCGTACCATTTGCACCTTTCCCTCTCCCTTCTCCTCCCAGTCTGAAGGTCCCAACAATTTTCCCTCATCCTCCACCTACGCCACCGCCATGCCGCCGTGCTGCCGTGTCTTGACACCCCCGTCCACCGCTTCCATCCACACGGCTCACCCGGACTCCGACTTTGCCGGGTCTTCGCATTCCTTGCCGCATCGGCATCCAATCCCCTTAACCTTTCCACCTTTCCCTCCTCTTCTCCAACCTCGACTTCGTCCCTGCCGACGCCCCTCACTGGTTCTACCTCCTACTTCTCCCACCTCGACCCCTCCACCCGCTGCATCTTCTCCCGCAGTGCCCAAGACGACAAGCCCATCTCTTTTCTGTATCTCGAAGCTATGCCCAACCTTGAGACGGCGTTGTCTCCTTAGTTGCAGGCAGGTACCCAAGTACCACTTGTGGATGTCTCACTGTTCTAGCTAATTGCTCGGAAAAAAATAGTTTTCTAAGCACATGCTTGACTTTGATAGAAATGTTACTAACAAAAAGACTTGAAATTGGTTATAGATATCATTTCTGTTTGTTCGTTTTAGTTTGAACTGCCCAGGCAGAAAACAATTAAAGAACTTTTTATTAGAAGCAGATGAGTATGTTCATTGATTTTATTTTTAGTTCAATGGAAATGTCTTGGATCAAGATGGAACACATGGTATGTACATGTACAATCTTTCATGTGGTTATAGCAAGGGTTCAGTTGGTTATAAACATTAAGGAGCTTGAAATGGTGATTATTTACATAGCCATGCAATTGTTCGCTCATATGTGATACCTCCAGAAATTTTAGAAACTTGAATGGTCGTTGATTTTTGTCATGGTAACTTTTCATTGATATGTGAAAATCTTCTAAGATGAGTTCAATATAATTAATATAATTTTTTTCCAAGGTAGTTGAGTTAAATTCCAGATGCACCAGATGCACCTTGCTCGAGAACTTTTTACGTTTAGCTCGGCTCGGCTCAATTTGCACTCGTTAATTTTGTACTAAAAAAATACTCGGTTCGAAATGGATAAGTTTGTTGAACAACGAACAGAGCTTGAGCAAAAGATTATTCAGTTTGGCTCGGCTTAAAACTCGAACTCGATATGTTCAAATTTTAAAAAATATTCAGCTCAGCTCAGCTCGTAAATAATATTGAGGTCACATTGAACTTATATAGTGTACAAAAGTTTTTTTAATTTTATATAAGTCGATCACATAAACATTTGCTAGGCTTGAGCTCGGCTTGAGCTCGGCTTGAACAAAACCCAGACACCATAAATTTTAGTCAAGCTCGGCTTGGCTGATTTACATTAAAGTTCGGCTCAGTTCATTTTATATTAAGTCAAACTCAAGCACACCCTTGTTTACACCCTTAGTATTCACTCCAACCCGAGGAGAAGATTACTCTATTAAGGTGTGTATCAAATGTCAACTCTTGTTGCATAAGATACAGTTGGAATGGTAATCTGAACCAAATTAATATATTGGTCCAGCAATTATTTATGTATTGATTAGGTGGATATTTAGCTGAGCGCTTCATAAAGATGTTATGAAGAGACGCCAGTTCGATCCCACCAAGATTCATTCATTTAAAACTTGATATTTATTTTTTGAGCTGATTTTAAAAAAATTGCTTATATTTATTTGAAGGTAATGAGATGATATTACTGCCTCTATTTGTAATTCACATGATGAATTTGATTCTTATATCTAAGGTTATATTTAACTAGAAATTTTGATCCTTCCTCAATATCTTCAAATTATTTGTTTTTTTATAATGAGATCTACTGATCTTCCTTTAGTAATTCAACTTCCTATCTTCATTAAGTTCATTACAATTTACTTAAAAAGTCACACTGATCATGTTTTAGACTAAAAGATCTCTTCTCATCAGCTTACTTTTCACCTTCATTAAAGAGCACATTTCCTTGAAATTATAAGTTCATTTTAAGTCAATAACTTGCGTTGGGAATTATTTTGACAACCATCTAGGTCTACCCCCCCCCAATCTCCGCGGGATCGGCTCCCGGAAGTAGCCATAAAAGAAACCTTTCCTCCTTTCAGCGTTCATTTCGGGTTAAGAAATACGAAAAACGCATTTCTCTATATAAGAATACTGCATTCCAAAATGTGAAATTATAGATAAAAAATAAATTAAAAAATAGTAATAAAATGCCTAGAAATATATCAAATAAGATCTTGGGGATTCGAACCACCACCCCTTGGAGTTCATCTATGAGTGCTCTTCCATTTTGAGCCAAAGATTTAAGGAGATAAACCATAATCAGTTAATGAGACTTTTAGAAGGCATTCTCCTCGAGTAAAATATGGCAAGGAGCATAGAGCTTTAGCTTCCATGGCATAAAACGTGAGCAAACATCTGATATAGAAACCGACAGTAAAATCCACTGATTGTTTAGCAACTTTTAGCTTTTCTTCCAAAGTCTATTCGCTCACTGCCATCTCCGGCAGACCAACGCAGTAGAGGCTTACTGTTCCCTCGTCAACAAGGCCAATAAGAAGTTCTCCGGCATCTCTCGCATATACGCCGGCCGTAGTTACCAATCAACGTAAGCATTACATGGGACGAATATCTAAAATACACCGTACAACCGGAGGCCGATTCTGGGCTTTGGCGGCAAGGAAGGCAACAGCACCGTCAAAGTCGGAGTCGAGGTGAAGCGGGGTACTTTCGGAAGCGGTGGACGGAGGTGTCGGAGACGCGGAGTCACGTTGCTGCGGTTGTGGCGGCACGGTGGAGGACGCAGGGGGGAAAAGTTATGGCCTCGTAGTTACGCAGCGGTGGACGACGTAAACGCCGGTCTCGTTCCCGCCAGATTTTAGCATTTGTGAGGCCCACTAATTTTTTTCCACGTGCCCCTTTTTATGTGGGCGGTGGCAGTCGGCGTCCAGAGGGTCGGCGTTTATAAAAATCACTCCCCATTTGGGAGACTCTGCGTCCTGCGTCCGGGAATTTGGACTTACTAATAATTAATTAATTAGCATAAAAAAATAATTCTAGATTATAAAATCATGTCATAAATCGGCTCATTTTTTTAAATTGTCGACGACTCTTTGAAGTCTTCAATTGATAAAAAAAAATTAATTTTGTGGAGTTCAAATATGATGTCCACCTAATTTTCTCTTTTGGTCTCTTTAGACTACTTGGTTAGCATGAAATGTAAATAACATGAACAACCTTTCTAAAAGTGGTATACATATCTAATATACTTTTAAGAAAAGTTATTATATATTTATTATATTTTATATTTAAATTAATCATTATTTTTATCAAATTAGCCACTCCAGTGTACTCTTCCAAAGACAAAAAAAGGTTCACTTTCTCATCCATTAAGATAATAAAAAGGGCATATTTTATTACATATGATAGAACATAGGGAGCCGGTGACCCACGTAGAATCAATCCTAATTATTATATAAATTAATATAATTAATTTAAAAATAAAGTGATTACTCATAATTTTTTTATGAATTTAATCATTTTAAAATTTTCGTAATTATTTATACTATTTTATTTTATGACAACCTAAACGGATCCTTTAAAAAAAAATTGAAAATCGGGTCAGATGGCCCTGTGTCGGGAAAACAAACTGACAGTAAAGAAAAAATGAAGGTGTCCGTGACCTGTTGACCGAGTAAAATACTTTTATTCGATATTTCCCGCCTGAATATCTTACCGGCGCCGCGGGCGACGAAGACAGTATACCTCACCGGCGACCATGGCGGTCACCGCCGCCGCCGCAGCCGGCCTCCGGAGACACCGACTCGGTCTGAAAACTTAACAAAAAGGTTTCAATAATCATAGATAGCCAATCGGGAAAGTTGATAGTATGAAATAGGAAAGAAAGCATCACTCCCACAAAAGAATATCCACTGAATTTCAAGCACTGGTAATATGATAATCTATCATTAGTACGCCAATATATGGCTAATTTACCATAATGTCTGTATAGATATGAACGAGGAAAAGAAAGATTCATTTGACAAATGTGGGCAAAGCTTGTCGTGAAAATCTTTTGAAGCACTCTTCGTCCGTCCGAGAATAAATAGTTTTTCTTCTTTATTATGTTTGAAGGTACATGTATGGTACGCCGGAAGTTCCAAAATCATCACTTGGGGTAGATTCTGAACTTTGGTCAGAGCTTGTGGTTTTACAAAATAAAGAAGACTGGGTAGCGCAGCTGTGGAGCTGGTTGAAAAGGCTGGTGATCCAAAAGCTCGATTTCTGGCTTGTAATAATTGGTACAGATTGAGGCGTAGCCTTGAAATAATCAAGGTGTTGTTTCTATGAATAATTTTATTATGATTTACTGAATTTCTCCAACATTTACTAATACGTCTTCAAGTTGAATGACAATTAATAACTTGCTTATCTCCATCAATGAGTGAGAAATGCCTTAGCATATGTGTCTCTTGAATCTTTCAGGTCACTGGATCACCTCCTTCTGCGTTTCAGATACCCTATGAATCTTTTAATGCACAATCGGATTCAGGAAATCTGCATCTCTCACATGGCACACTAGCATTCCCTGCTTAAAGAAATGATAACATCATTGGAGACCTTGACTATGAGTTCATTTGCTTCTTTCTTTCAAGCCAACGGATCGATCTTTATAGGCACATTGATTTGCGGTGTGAAGGGATGTTTACAGGTGCTCTTAATTATTGTACTGTTTATTGCTGAACTGGTCCATTTTTTCAAGAGAAGTTCCATTTTTGGGTTGTACTGTTTTGCCAATCATCTAAAAGTGGGGTGTCTTCTTTTGTTTTGACCAATGTTAATCTAGTGTTGAAGCTGCAGGGACGCAGGGACTACTAACGGAGGCTACATGGCTTCTTGATTTAGGTCTTCTCCCGAACATGAACTCTCCAACTCGTGCAATTGGATACAGACAGGTTGTGTAATGGCTTTTCTATAGCCTCTATTCATTCTCTAGACCATCTGTATAAAACATATGGTTGGCCTTCTTCATATTGTCATGTTTCCCTAATGTGGGAAGATGGGATTTCCTCTTAAACTTGTAATGAGTTTTTTTATAGGCTATGGAATACCTACTGAGATGTACACCATGGGGCTCATCTATCAATAATGGATAAACAAATTGTTGTATGATGTGAAGTAGACTTGGAATGGACTCTTCTGTTAGCATATAAACGTAAATGCAGATCTTCTGGTTCTTGTCAAATAGAAAGTTATGCATGTTGCACGCTATCTCCACGAGAAGAAGGTTATTTGTTTTTGCCAACCTGATGGTAGATATTCCTTGTTTCACTTTCAACAGAAACTTTGCATAAAGGCAGATGACGTGATTTAGGAATGAACACATATATCAGTGGCTTGATGCTTCGCAACCATTGGTTAGTTTTTCTCTAGTTATGCTGTAATTGAAGGTATCATAATTGAGGAAACAGGGGAGTAGACGATCAACAAGTGCAATGCGCAATCTGGACTTATACCTTGCCTTTATATAGTTTATGAAATGTTGAACTACAAAAAAGGAATGATGGAATCTCAGCCCTGATTTAGTCACAAGTCAATTTGCAGCAGATCTTGTCCTGTCCCGGTGTTACTTAAATAAAAATAAAATTTATTTTTGCGTCTCTTGCTTTCTCTGACTTCATAAATGACTTGCCAGAGTGAGGTCCTCAACTGTATTCAAGATGCTTATAATGACCAAAGTGGAGAGTTTATCGTGCCTCATTCACTTCGGATGGATAAAGATGCTTCTAATCGCAAGGAAGACTTGAGCTGAAGACTTACCACCCCAGGAACAGGTACACCTCTTGTTCAATAAGTTGCAATTGTGAGTAAATCGCAATTTTTACCTGACAACTTAATGATTTGCAGGATATTCGTGAGACGGGAAGATTGTTTGCCAGTTTTGGATTGGGTATGGAAAACTCAGAGACAAGTAACATCAGTTGGGGCTTGAAGGGCAATATTGACTTGAGACAAAGGGATTTTCATCAGAAATGTTAGGACCAGACCTCTGGAGTGATCACCATCTCGTCAGAAGAAGCTGAGTTGTTGGTATTCTAATTCATAGTGACAAATGTTTATCAATTTGTTAGATATACGTTCAGGAACAGGCAACTGGTGGTTAATCACCGATCACCATTGCATGTATACACTCTCGATAGAGCGCTTTCTCAATGGACCATTATCACGAGATGAAAACGTGTGAACTCACCATTTATATGTAGGAGTGTTTTTCTTTTGGTTTGGACTTTCTCATTGCTATCTCAGTTGTCACAGATAATAACAGCAGGGAAGAAATGAAGAACCAAAATTTCACACCCTCATAACGCCAGTTACAGTTATAAAAATATGTCTATCACGTCCATCTCGCATAGAAAATGATTATAATTAGTCTCATCACATTGCCGCTCGTGTAATCGCCTTCATAGAAAATAATTATAATTAAATATTCTTTCAACCATTACATTATGCGTATTAACAACCAATAAATAGAAGTTGCAAATGGCAACTTAACATCGACTATTTTTCCACACTCCATGATTTAATTTCCAAATAGACTAGAGTTAACAAGTCTCGCATAAAATACACAGGCATTCTTACAAGTAAACAAAACCACATGCAAAAGATGAATAACGAAAGATGAAAACAACTAGTTTTCAGCAGGTTTTTCTACCCAACATCAGCCAGAACATAACTAGCCCGCACAGGTTTTGAAGGCAGCCCTAATAGATAGGCTATTACTATCAATCACAACAAAAAAGAAAATGCCAAACGTGTCAAACCCTGCAAAAAATTTTATTACATGCTTCTCTGTTTGACATTATTGAGCAAGTTACCCGCAGCCTTTCGCTAATGCAGAAAGGAACAACCTCATAAAAATACAAGTTGATTGTTAAAATGGCCAAAATATTTTGCAAAGTTTGAGTAGTTTCATTTCTTTTCAACCAACACATAAGCTCCCTAGTTTTCACTAGCAAACTTAATGCCCTTCTCGATAGAAGATTTCAGTTCCTCCTTGAGATTTTCTAGTCCTTGTTTCTCGTAATCTGAAAGTGAACCCAATCCAAGTACTTCTTCTATACCATTTTTACCAAGTTTCACCTGCACATAACAAGCATTCCAGGTCCATCAGCATGCAATCAACACAAAAGCAGAAATCAGTGTAACAAGTGATCCAAACTCAAACGCCCATATGTTATTGCATTAATTACGAATAAGTTGTGCTGCATCACCTTTTACAAATAAGATTGACCAGTTCAAAGGTAGTCAGCGTGGTCACAAATAATTGTCACCAATATAACCCTCCAATTACTTAATACTGTGGTAGGCTTAAGGGGTCCTAAAATATCAGAAGAATAATACTGCACTATAAGCAAATACACAGAGATAATTACCTTTGATGCAAAGAATGGCAGATCAGTGACAGTTGACTGGACAAAAGAGCATTCTACGACATCAGGGACGCCATTAAGACCTTTCAAGCAAGCATCAGCAAATAGTGCTCCAGCATACCTAAAAAAAATAATTCCAGTTCATTACTTATATTTACAGCTAAATGAAAAGAATAAGACACCACATATAAATGGCATGTCACAGTGCCCATTGGCCATTTCAAGTTTCTTTTCTCTACATACAAATTATGTTACATACACACGTGCTTGCACTACAAGAGGATTACTATGTTTTAGCTGAATCCTTGAGGACACTAATAACAAATTGTAAACTAAAGTAAATGCAAGAGGCTTTCACTGCCATTAGCAAAAAGATTACCAGACCAGAGCATAAGCAACGTGTTGGCCTTTAAATAAAACCATTAGAAAACGGAACACACAAGAGGCAGAAATGTCCAAATCAAAATGTAAAATGGATTCAAAAGATGAGGCAAAACGCATTTACAAATGTCATGATTAATTCTACGTTTGTAACCAAACTTACGCCATGGACAAAGTAGCCGAGCCTTTTCCAGCTTTTGCTTCAACAACCTCCGTTCCTCCATCCTGTGTTCTCTTAGTAAGAGCCTTAACATCTTCATCCGATAAAAGAGCATTTGCCTTTGGTGTTGCCTGTAATAAAAAAAATCTGATGTACAACTTAGGTCTTGTTCTTCAAGTAAACTCTATATACATGTCTATTTTGGATAGCCAATGTATCACCTGAGAGAAAAGTGGCAGAATAGTGATACCCGCGTGACCACCAACAACCGGCACATTAACCTCTGCAAATAACACAAAATGACATATAAAACACTACAAGAAAGGCATCAATTTGTACATAAAAACCAAAGGAACAAACACAATACCAGAAACATTGACATTGGCTTTTCCAGCGTAGAATGTCTTAGCCCTGACCACATCGAGAGTAGTCACGCCAAACAACTTTTTAGGATCATATGTACCAGCCTTCTTGAAAACCTCAGCCGCAATGGGGACCGTGGAGTTCACAGGATTACTTATCATATTAACAAGTGCCTATACACCACCAAATAATCGCACACTGTACTCAACCAACAGTAGTGTGACATGAAGAAAAATACAATCTTTTTACGTCAACTCTGTCACATACATTGGGACAATACTTGGCGATGGCGATGCAGAGGGACTTGACGATGCCGGCGTTAATGTTGAAGAGATCGTCACGGGTCATCCCAGGCTTGCGCGGCACACCGGCGGGTATGATCACAACATCGCTCCCCTCCAACGCCTTCCCGAGCTCGTCATCCCCCATATACCCGGCAACCTACCGACAATCGAGCAACAACAAAAGGGAGGAACAAAAAGATAACGAATTTGCACACCGGAATCCACCGAGAAAAGCAGCGGACGAGGGCACCAACCTTGGATCGGGTATTGATGTGGCCGACATCGGCGGCTACGCCGGGGGTGCCGGCGATATCGTAAAGGGCCAGATCGGAGACGAGGGGGTTGAGCTTCGTGAGGAGGGCGAGGGGCTGGCCGATTCCGCCGGCGGCGCCGAGGACGGCGACCTTCCGCTCCGGCGCGGGGGACGAGTGGAAGGCGGCTGCGCCCCCGCGGAGGGCGGAGAGGACGGATCGGAACATGGAGGGCCTCATCTTCGACGGAGATCGGCGCCGGCGATCGCCGGAGAAGGGTGGTTTGGGAGGGGTTTTGTAGACGAGGCGGATACCGGAGACGGCAAGGGCGGAAAGTAGATGACTTTATTATCCTTTCAATATGTACTCGGATCAGCTCCATTTGGGTGGACTCGGTTGACCCAGTGCTGAAATAAAATATTGGCGTTTAAATTAAGTAGGCTGCAAAAAATATAAATAAAAAATCTAAAATTCCCTTCAGAATAATTCTTTAAAAAATAAAAACAATCATACATACCCGACTCTCAAGGCAGCGGCAATTAAGTTATTTTTTAAAACAAATTGTTTTTTTTTTAATTTGAGTCTATTCAATTATAATTGTTACATTCATAAAATGAGGTCTTATAATAATTATTAATAAAGAATTTAGTTGTGTTATTTAAAACTTATTTAAAAAATTAATAACAAATTCTATAAATAATGACTAAAATTAGTTTTTAGTAGAATATTAGAAAAATATGAAAAATTAGATGCTCTTTTATTATTTTTATATAAAATGTAAAAAAAATATAATGTTGAGTGTGATTTTTTTTCTAGCAATCGTCGCTCTTAATTTCCCTTTCTTCCTCCCCACCTCTTTCCCTCTCTTACCCTCTCCTTCCTCCCCTTTAAGACCTGTAATACGAATCATGGTTTTATATTCGTAAATCGGTTGGTTCAACCATTAAGTCGAGTTGGTTTGAGAACATGCATGCTGAGCCAAGGTTTGTAATATATTATAAGTCATGATGGTCATGTGTATTCGAGTATATAATAATAATATCAATAACACAGTTAGAAAAAAATAAGTTATCAAAATATACGATAATATATCACTTTATTTTTATTTATTTATAATAGACCGTATAATTAGATTATCTCATTTTTCTGTTGATGATGTGAGTAATGTGATTTTAAATTAACTCAATTTTTATTTCAAAATATACACAACCTCCCCTCACCATCAGTGCGGCCGCCTCACCTACCTCCTTTCCCTCCCCTTTCCTTTTCCTCTCCTTTCATTTCCCTCTTCAGTCCCCACGACTGCCACATCCGCCGCCTTGTAGGTGTTGCCCCGACCACCAACTTCGACAACAACCTCTGATCACCCACACTAGTCCTTCCCCCTCCTTTCCGACTCTTTCCCAGTCTAATGAGCGACCACATGTACGACATGTAAAACCCACGATTCGAGTTAGGGTTTTATATTTAGAACCGGTCGTACTGAGCCGACGCCAGTCGCGTGTATGAGCTACGAGGGGTCATGTGTACCCAAGTATATGATGATAACGTCATGATTACAACAGAAAAGAATGAGTTGTCAGAATCATAGATGAACGAATCGGCCGATTTCGTGCGGAATCGGCCGATTTAAATCGGATCGGTCGCGTGCGGATCCGATTTCGGGGCCGAATCGGCCAATTCGGACCGATTTAAATCGGAATCGGAATCGGGTTAAATCGGTCTGAATCGGTTTTTTGTGAAAATTATTAAAGTACCCTTGACTTTATATTAAATAAATTACTTACACATGGGTAAAATGGGAATTATAAATTAATAATGACAAAAATACCCCGAAATAACTAAAATACCCTTGTCCTTATATTAAATAAATTATTTATTTATGGGTAAAATAGGAATTCAAATTTGACAATGACCAAAATGCCCTTATATTATGAAAATACCATTGATTTTATATTAAATAAATTATCTATACATGGGTAAAATGGGAATTAAAATTTGACAATGACCAAAATGCCCTTATATTACGAAAATACCCTTAATTTTATATTAAATAAATTATTTATGTATGGGTAAAATAGGAAT
>JAVDBV010005536.1:0-11937 GCA_032619315.1 Piper longum | reverse complement strand
ATAGTGGATCACAAAATTAGTTTAAGGTCGTTTACCACATTAAGATGATTTATTTATTAGTTTTAAATAAGTTATTAGGTTAATAGCATATTATTCGAATTAGAACTCAATTATTTAATTTATAATTTGTTATTATATTTTTTATATTTTCTGAAATATATTTTATAATATTGAGTTCAAAGGCTTCATTCATGTGCGGTTGGAGCATTTGAAATATTATTGGAAATTTCTATTGTTAATAATCATCATCATCACCCTCGCAGAAATTTCTCGTGTGGGGAATGTTACTATGTTTGCCAAGCAAGAAGGAACCATTTGGTTCTCTTTTGTTTTTTTATTTTTTAAATCATTTTTCGTTATCTTTAGATGTAGTTGATCTGCATTTTAATGAACTAGTTGTGGTGATAATTTCCTTGTTACGTGGCAGCTATACTCCATGAGTGAAATGCAAATTGTCAACAACTGCAGAATGGCACCGCATTCCATGAGAACTGCATCATCTTTTCATTTGTGCTGCTTAAAATGAGTATCCTCGTCCAAAAATGCCCAATATCTCTTCTCCAAGAAGTTTCCAACATGAAGGAATTGCAACTAGGTCATGGTATTCTTAACAAATTAGGCCTCAGCAATTGCCCTCATGTGATCTTCAAGTTGATTCCTTTCTCGGCTTTATCTCCATATGGCAGTCTTGAATGTGCTCGTTTACTTTTTGATATTAGTGTCACAGACGATCGCTCTATTTACAACACCATGATCAGAGCTTATGCTCAGTGACTTCCCTGAAGAGGCTGTCTATCTGCATAACCTTATGCGGAATAAAAATATCAAGTCTGATCACCTTACATATCCCTTTGTTCTAAAATCTTGTGCTAAAATTTGTGAAGCAGAAGAAGATCAAAGGGCTTTATTTGTCGTGCAAAAAGGCAGCGAACTGCATTCTAGAATGATTAGATCCGGCCACATTTCAGATCATTTCATCCAGAATTATTTGATGAATTTTTATTCTCACTGTGGAAGAGTTGATCTAGCTCGACAAGTATTTGATAACATGACAGGAAGAAGAATCACTTCATGGAATATCATGACTGCGGCATATTACAGATGTAATGATTTTAAATCAGCCGAATCTCTTCTAGCAATGATCCCAGAAAAAAAAATGTTCTTTTATAATAACATGATTACTCAGCATGTTAAATCGAGAAATATTGATGCTGCATGTAGAATTTTCTCGTGTATGCCTGATTGAGACTCAATTTCTTGAAATTCTATACTTTCTGGTTTCATTCAAACTAGAGATTACGAGACAGCACTAAACATATTTCAGCAAATGCAGATTAGTGGAATAAGCCCTACTGAGATAACGTTGGTGTCAGTTTTGGGTGCTTGTGCAGAAATTGGGGCACTAGAAACAGGTGTACGTATTCACAAGTTTATGCAAGAGAGGAGTTTCAAAGTTGAAGGTATCTTAGGAACTGCCCTTGTGGATATGTATGGTACATGCGGGAACATGATTATGGCTCGTCAAATATTTGATGGAATGGGTTTGAAGCATGTTAGCTGTTGGAATTCTATGATTTTGTCTCTGGCTGTTCATGGATACTGTGAGCAAGCACTCAATGCATTTGAGTCCATGCAGAAGAAAGAAAGCAGAGTTCTTCCAAATAGCATCATCTTTATTGCTATTCTCATTGCATGTAGTCATAAAGGTCTTGTAAAAGCAGGTGCCATTTTTTCAGTCAAATGGTTAGCAAATACAATATTTGGCCTACTATTAAGCACGATGGTTGTATGGTTGATTTATTAAGTATATTGGGTTTGTTGTATGATGCATACGAAATGATCAAATCGATGCCGTTCCCAGCTAATGGTGTACTATGGAGGACTATTTTGGGAGCTTGTAGAGTCCACAAAAATGTGGAGCTGGCAGAAGAAGCAATTAACAAGTTCTCTGAGTTAGAAGCACTTTCTGATGGGGATCATGTTCTTCTTTCTAATATATATGTTGAGGCAGGAAGATGGAATATCGTTGAAGATGTTAGAAAAAGCATGCAAAAGGACGGGGTTTCCACGAAATCTCTGCTTGTAGCCAAGCCTGAATCGGGGACCTTAAAACTGAGACAAACTTAACATTTTCTGCATGATTTGCGACAGTTGCTTTTTTCAGTGTAGATTTTCGAATTATATGCACTATTAAATCGGAAATCTGGAATTACGTTTTCTGTCTCGATTGAATAGTTGAAGTCTTGCAATTGGATCTTTGTTCAGTTTTGAATGCTTTTGCTCGACTTTGTGGTTGCCTTTGCCACCTGGTTTTTTAAATGAAAGAATTGTTATTTTTTGAGCTTGGCTGTATTTGCATCTCATTTTTGTCATGACTCTTGATATGTAATGCGTCTTAATAATTTTTGGTCTATATTTGCAGGGCAATGAGCATGGTTGCTGTACATGCCATAGAGTTGGAGTGGTGGAAGTTGTTGCTCCGGACATTTGCTGGATTGTGACAGCGGTGAAGGGCCTGCTTATGATTTCATCTATTGCCAAGTTTCGACAATGCTCTAATTTGGTTATGTAGAAGCGGATTATGAATTTGAATCGGTCCTTATGCAACAATATTCAGATGACAACTGAATCGCATATCCTTAATTTACTGAAAAATTTTGATGGCCTGGATCAAGTAAAGAAAGTCCCCTGTCAGTTTTTAACAACTGGCTCCTACCATAGCACTAGTACCGAAGTTGGAGGATCAATTTGGAGTAGATTAATTAGGGAATCTTCCCAGGGCAGTTCACCATGGCATGCATTCAGTCTTTTCAAAGAAATGCAGAAGGTTTACATTTCATGCATTCTAAAAGATAGCTTCATTATAGCTTCCCTTCTTAAGGCTACTGCTAATCTGATGGATTCAATTCCGGAAACTCAATTGCGTTGTCATACCATTAAGGCGGGTCTTCAATTTCACGCTTATGTGGGAACTTCCCTCCTTAACTTGTACTTGATGTGTGCTCTGATATCTGATGCTGGTCAAATAGCTGAAGTTGTGTGAACTAAAAATCAAATTACATGGAATGTGATGGTCACAGGTTTGATCAAATGCAGTGAACTGAATTTTGCTATTTCTATTTTCAAGAAAATGCCGCGCAGGAATACAGTTACTTGGACTGGAATAATTGATGGTTTCACTCTGGTCAATAGGCCAAAAGAAGCTCTGAGTCTCTTTAATCAAATGATGGCAAATTCCATCAAACCTAATGGAATAATTATTGTAACTGTTATGCCAGCAATCTTCAGTTTAGGCAACCTGAAGATTGGGCAGTCAATCCATGCTTACACTGAGAAAGTTTCTTGTATCTTTCCGGATATTCGTGTTTGTAATTCAATGATGGATATGTATGGAAAATGTGGATCATTTGAAGGTGTGGTGAAATTATTTGAGGTGAACTTGGAGAAAAATTTGGTGTCATGGACCACCGTGATCTCGGCATTAGCCATGAATGGAATGGCTAGAGAAGCCTTGGTACAATTTAAGGAGAGGAAAATTTTAACTTGAGAAGCCAAATAGGGAGACATTTCTTTGTGTTTTAGGTGTTTGTAGCCATGGTGGGTTTGTAGAGGAAGGCTTGAATATTTCTCAAGCTATGAACCAGGATTATGGAGTTGTTCCTGACATCAAGCACTGCGGATGTATAGTTAATATGTTGGGGAGGTGGGGAGGCTTGAGGAAGTAGAACAGCTGATAATAGACATGCCCGTTATTGATAACGTGATTTTGTGGAGAATGTTTTTGGGTGCGTGTAGTTTTCACGGTAATTCCACTAGGGAGAGAGAATATTGAAGAGAATTCAGGAGTTGGAGAAGACATGGTGGAGATTATGTTCTTTTGTCCAACATTCTTATAGGATCTGAGAAATTTGATGCTGCTGAAAGAGTTAGAACAAACATGGATCAAAAGAAAGCAAAAAAAGTTCCAGGAGTTAGTCTTGTTGGTAGCATATCTGCAGTTTAAAACCTAATCATATGTGTAATTTACTGATAGATATCAAGGAGAAGATCTGGACAAAAGAATGAATTAACAAACGATAAACAGGATGGTATTGCAAGGTGCTGTCAATGACAATGAAAATGATGCAGAAGAGGTCAGGTCAAAGACGAGCCCACTTAATTTTCATCTGAAATCTTAGCAGGGGGCATGGATCTTGTTTTGTGTGTATGGGCAAACTCCCTGTTTTATTCTGCATCATCACAAAGTATAGTTTCATCAAACTAGGAAATAGTGAGCTTGCGCTACTTTTCTCATGTATTTGTGATTTTGTTCATGAAGTGAGAATCACAAACTCGACTCCATGTCCTCTTGAAAGTTAAATTCCAGCAGTGACCTCTGGTTGAAAGCTACCAAGCTCATGTTGACAGTTTTCATGAACCATCAAGCAGCCAGAAAATTGCAATTGCGATTTATTTTTTTTCTTTTTTTGGTGTAGAATCAGCGTGCAGAGGAAAACTGTTATTGCCTTCTCCGATGCGCGTTGAACTAATTATGCACAGAGAGTTCCTGATGCATAATTTTAAGTTAAAATGCGTAGAGAGTTAAAGTAAACCACTTAATCTGTTACTAATCATCGACCTATGGTTAATTTCTACAAAAAAAAATACGGGCGTATGTACGATTGCAAGTTCTAATTGAATTTCAACATTCAGGGATGCATGTATAGAAAAACTTCAGTATCATTGGCAATGCAGAGCTAATGCTTCTGAACTCCTCCCTCTACTTATTATCAGCAGGATTTCCCATCAAGCACAACAAGCAGCGTTGCTTGTAAACGTTAAACTGAGCAATTAGTAGCCTACACCCAACATTTGCTAAATGTTGGCGAGCTGTACTAAGAACGATAGAACAGTTTGATGATATAGTTATTAGAGGGGAACAGCTACAATTTCTCTTAAAGCTATGATGATCAAAAGAGAAGATAACAAAGATGGATGGGTGATCTACAATTGAGGGATTCTACAGAGAAGGGATATGAGGAACAAGTTTCTACATCATGCTAGTTAAGTTGTATTCTTTGCAGACTTTTTCAGTGGGAAAATTTGGCGAAAGAAAGAAAACTTCCTCCTGCCTCGTGTAGATGACTCGGAGGAAATTTCATGGCTTGGCAAAGATTGAATTGTCTCTGGATCCGGCTCTGGGGCTGGAAGTGTAAACAAAAATTCATTCAACATACGAACGATTTGGCTGAAAGCCGGACGCATATTTGGATCTTCAACCCAACATGAGCGTATAATGTAGAGCAACTCCTCCGGCAGATCATCTGGGAGAGTAGGCCTTGTTTGCTTTTGCCAAGAAAAAAAACAAGGAAATTGCATTAGTTCATTCATTAAATATAATTCAAGGGGAAAGTTGTAGAACCAAAAGAATAGCATAATAGCATACAATGAATGGCAATGATAAAAATCAAAAGTCTATTACCCTAGTAAACACCAACCTTAAATGCAGCAGCATAGGCAGCCTGTAAATTGGACATGCCTTCAAAGGGCATTCGATTAGTCAAAAGCTCCCACAAGACAATGCCAAAACTATAGACATCAACCTTGTTATTGTAATGCTTCTTCTCCCCATGTCGCAGGGTAACCGTGCTATACAACTGCAATATTAAATTTCCAATTTTTAGCAATTGAATTTTGAAATATTTCATTGTGCAGCCCACAGTAATAATAATCTAACTTGGGGATGAGCATGACCATTATTTTATCAACTCACAGTTACTCTTAGCGAGAACCAAATGTTAGTCGAGCCGGACTGTGCAATATAAAAAACAAAGCAACCTCAAAAAAATGTAACTTATTCACATATAAATGAAAATGATCCTAGCCTGTGGTGCAAACGTAACTTTTTACGCATGTAGTAGGTCCTGTTAATATTCAAAACTAGATAATAAGCAAACATAAGAAATTTGTTATTGAGAGAGGGAGGAGGGAAAGAAATGGCATCAATTTAACAACATAATTCTGAATCCTACCTCAGGAGCCATCCAGCGATATGTACCAGTTTCTGCAGTCATCATCTCAGTGACAGTCTCTTCTCTCGCAAGCCCAAAATCCGCGAGTTTTATGGATTTATGATTTTCAGTGAGTAACAAATTATCTGAGATGAAACAACATGCAACACTAAGATGACAATATTTAGAAGAGCACCCTAACCAATGGAGTTATTTTATATTGATAGCCTTAAACAACAGTAAATTTAAGGGTATGCTACTTCACATTCAAAGCTAGGTATTAAAGCCAAGCCTTAATAATGAAACAGTGACATAGCAGTTACATAGCAAAACAGTAGTTATGGCTATTAACAAAAGATACCTTCAAGTTTAAAATGCATAACTATGGATGCCAACAACCAAAGGTGCACATTACAGGAAAAATCAGGACAAAATTATACCTGGCTTTAGATCTCTATGAATAATTCCATTTGCATGTAGACAGTCCATGGCCTTCGCAATATCAAGGGAAAAATTTATAGCCACATGAAGATCTAGTTGCTTGGGGCGGATACTCATCAAATATTTCCGGAGTGACATCCCAGGCAATAGTTCAGTCACTATAACCATGAGAGGATCCTTGCAAGCTCCAATGAACTGCAAACCAAAGTATACTTAAAATTTAGGTGACATATATACTCAAAGAAGTGAAAATCATAGTTCTGATTTCCAAATGGATACGCATATTGAGGATTGAGGATTGAGGATTGAGGACTGATCACAGCCCTACTCACCAAACATAAATAATAAGAATGAGAAAGTGTTTATTTTTCCTTTCCTTCTTACAGATGGTAATCATAGAAGCAACTCTAAGCATGCATCCATATTGATGGTAATGAAATCTCCACCCAAACAGACAAAATTTTCCTAAGTGGAACTATAAAATAAGACTAATCGCACACCTTCACAAGGTTTTCATGTTTCACTCTAGCCATCATATTAACTTCTCTAACAAAGCGACCTTCAAGAGCCATTTTTTCTTCTGGTGTCTTTCCACCTTGGAGTACTTTAATTGCTACAAGCTGGTTTCTGTACCTGAAACGGAAACATATCTCAGAGTTCAGAAAAAGTAAAAAATGGAAATAATAATAATAATAATAATAATAATAATAATGACAGGCTCGCAGCCAAAATATGAATGATATTTAAAAAACTGATATCCACAACAAGCGATATAACAAAGCTGCTATGAACATCACCAGAGCAAAGTTGAAAATTTTATGCTGCAAAGAGAAATGTCTCTCAAATGAAACAACATGGCAGGTTTCTCTACAGCATCCAAATTAACCATCAATATGAAGGATCCTTAAAATGTAGCATCACATACGAAGTTTAATTATGGACGCCACAAACAAAAAGTATTTCCTAGAAACAGGGAAGTTACTTGCTACATTGATACCTAAAATTTATACTTGGAAATGCTAAGTTTTAGCTTATGAATGCAAGCTTCATCAGGCAATCAGTTGTCAATACACTCTGGTTCCACAGCAACCTTGCAATTCCCTAATGAAATATGCTTACCTCACAAAAAGTCCTTCCATTATATGAATTTTTCCTTTGAGGTGTTCATTTAAATCTCAAAACTGGCAATCACTATACATCATCTGGCCAAAGCGCAAAAAAGTTAGTCGGATCTACGTTCTACCACAGCTTATAGCACACACATCAGAGAAGAGAGGAGAGAGTGCAAAATAGCCAGGAGAATAATTGGTGAGAAAATCTTAAAAGACATTACTCATTCAAATATCTAAAACTAAACAGTACAACTGTGTACAGAATAACTAATAAAAAAGTTTTTTTAAAAAAAAAAACACTTGCAAAAAGTACAGGCAAATAACAACATTCTAACCAGCTTACAGTAGGCATCAAATAGGAGAATAGTGCTTAAATCTCAACATAGATCCTCATATACATCCAAACTTTTTCCAAACGTACTCAACAAGAAGCAATCAATGAAAAGTAGAAAAAACTTACTTTCCCTCATAAACTTTCCCATGAGCTCCTTCTCCAATCTTTGACCCGACAAACAACTGTGTGTGGTTGATCAACAGTTTCCCATCAAGGATAAACCTCGCATCCGAAACCAAACCATTCTTCTCCACGGGACGCGCAGAAGCAGGGACCTTGGGAGGCTTCTCAGACGATTTCACACGACGAAACTCCACCTTTGCCTCCTCGTCGCAACTCATTTCCTTGTGCACTCAATGAAACTGCCCAAGCTCGATTTCTTACTGAGCGATTTCCCCCACAAAAACAACCAAAGCAACCATCTTTCCCATAAACCAGAGCCACCCTTTATCCATCAAGCTCCCCAACTCCGACTAATATCTTCAAAATCCGATTCGCATCATTCAATTACGCAACAAAAACAGAAACAAACAACACAAACCCAATCAAAGATTCAAAGCAGCCATCTTTCGCTCTTTCATCTCCCAAGCTCGCCAATTCCAATTGATATATCTTCCCAAACCCGATTCATATCCACCAACCACCCAACAAAAATAAAACAAAGAAACACAGACCCAATCAATCCAAAAACAGTTCCACTCCTCCCAACGCTTTGAGACGCCCAGACACCCAGCTTTCATCCACAACTCCTGGTCGCAACCAGCAACCAAGAACTCGGCACCGCCGCCCGGCGGACATTAGGCGCATGCCTCAAAGACCGTCCAACGACGACGCCCGCCGGAATCAGGAAACTGCCGACGCAAGGGCGGGACTTTATCGATCCAACACCGTGGCCAGAGCGACGGGAAGAGGGAGAGGACGGGGAAAGGTGGAGTCTTGGGTGTGAAGATATTCTGTGTTTGTTGTCTGCGTTCGTAGAGAGAGAGAGAGAGAGGAGGAGAGTGGGCGAGGAGAGGGAGCAGCTGCTCTCCCGGTGCTACGGCTCGGAACGCCTTCAAAAGAACGGGGAAGAGAAGAGGCGGGTGCTTTTTTTTGTCATCCAAGGGGAGCTCAACACGTGTACGCTGTCTTAAATAGACTTACTCTGTCTTTGAAAAGTCAACCCTGTTGTATGGTTTTATTTATTATTATTAGGCTCTATTTAACCAGATGATAAAAGATATAAAAATTTTAAATAGCCAATTTTATTAAAAATAATACAGGCATAATATATTTTTAAGAATGAAACAGTTCATGCCCTTTATATTTTATATTAATATTATTATAATTATTGGTAAATTGATCGTTAATGAAATTTTTTATTTTATTTTTCTCGTTTTTTATTTAAGAAAAAAAATAATTATACGTAGGAAAGAACATAGATGACTTGCTTAGAAATAATTGTGATTATTTATATTCACTTAAATATTATATTAATTGTATGTATTTTTAATAGAATTAAACATTTTAAATTTTTATGTCACTTACTACTTTTATCAACTAAATAAACCCTTAATGTTAAGTATTTTTTTGAATATTTGACTTGTTAATTCAAATTTAACTCAAATATAATTTATTAATTTCCAATTTTAAGAGACTTTTTGAATATTTAATTACTTTAGCTAGACTTCTTGAAATAAATATAATTTAAATGTTTATAGTTATGTTTTTCTACATAAAAAGCTGCACATAGACCGCCCAAATTATTTCATTTGGCTTTGAAATAATCTTGAATTGATTTGTAAAGAAAAATTAAGCATAACTAAACTTCGAACAAAATCAATATTGAATTATTATAATAAGGTAATTAGAAGTTGGGAGATTATATACAATCATGATAAATGTGGTAAAGTTTGAAAGTTTTAAATGTAAACAACAAAGAAGGTCTTATGATCTAAGTTATACTTGCCTCCTTTCCCAATATATATACATACATATATATATATATATATATATATATATATATATATATATATATATATAGACACTTTACAGTGAATGTTTTAACAAATTAACACGAAATTATTATAATGGATAGAATTAATTTATTGCTGCAGCTATGCTCTTTAAACTGCACTAGTTATGGTGATAAAAATTAGGCAAGAGGTTTTGTTGTATTACTTGTTATACCAGTTTCTTTATTTACCTTGAAAAAAGAAACCATTATCATTAACTAAATTAAGTTGTCTTGGCATTTAATATATAAAAAACACACAAAAAGCAATGGAGGGAAAATAAAATAAAATAAAAAGATATATATTTGAGAAAAAAACAAGAGGTACTTACTTTAACACAAAATATAAAAAAGAAATTACTCAACATATAGAATGTGGCTCATAATTTCATTAAAAAAATAATGACAGAATGGGTTTATGCTAGTGAATTAGCACTACAACAAGGATCATATTACACATATAATTCAAATTTAATCAGGGCAACCCAAAGATGTTGATGAAAATATTTGGATGCATGCATTACTCCAACCTCTTATTTATGTATTTGATGGCGGGAAACCCGTGATCTAACCTAGCTTATTAATCAAAAGATTCAATCGGCATCCAGTAAATTAACAAAGGCCATTAAATGTTACATATCTAAAGTCAAGCACTGATCAATTAACACCTAACAACTTCAGATTGGGCATGATTTATAGAAAAAAAGAGAACACTTAACACATTAATGTATTTGAGATGTCCACATTCTCTTATGCACGGACTCAATGACATCTTAAGAAATGTTTAAACATGTAATGTTTGCGTGCCATTATTTAACTAATCAGCAATATTTTAATATACTTTGTCATTTGTGCAGGTCTGCCAACTTGCCAATATGGGATCCAATTTTTTTTCAAAAAAAAGGATCCATATATCTTCATAAAAAAAATGCTATCAAGCCTGCTTAGATCTCCACAACATTAGTGTATATAAAAGGATAGTAAAGGCATAAAAAACAAGGAAAATATTCGAATAAATTTTAAAAATATTGCAACTATTTTTTTTTCATTTTTTAGAAAATAATAGCCCTCAATTTTGAAGTATAATCTACGCTTCAAAGTCAATGCAACTCCGAAACATAACTGGGGCGCGCACTATATAATTTGATAGTTTATACTTTTACGTATTTATATTACTAGTTGCTTAAAAATTGATTAGCGTGGACTCCACTTCTAGACTTATTATAATCGGTTATACTAGAGTGCATACCCCAAGAGCAAGCGCGGAGCAATAATGTATCAAATTAAGAAGATAATGTTGGTTAAACATTATTATATCCCTAAGCAAAACGCATGCACTAATGCAAAAGTATTAAATTGTCAAATGAGTCATTAGTGGGTCTACTTGGAGGGAGAACCCTCAATTCCCATTTGTTGGGAGCTATCTCCAAGACTGAAAAATATAAATAGTTTAACTTGTCTCTAATTTTCATTAAGAATATTTTTTTAACATGTCACGTTCATAAAGAAAAGATTTGTTATAGCAAACTCTATGTATAACGATTAGTATAAATCACTATAATTTATAAAATTTAATTATTTATAATAATTATACCCTTCAGATTCTCTAAATTACAGTAATTTGGATCAATAAAAGAGTTGTCACGTAAAATTTATTGTAACACTTGTTACAGCAATTTATTTCCCTATAACCATGACATTTGTTGGGAGTTCCTAATACGATTATAACATGCAAAAAAAAGAATATTTTTTTATTTCACACTTTTAAACTAGGAATTATAAGACTATATGTAACACCCCAAATCCGGTTCACCCTCGTGAACCAAACCGGCATGTTACAGGCCCTAGTTAGGTCGGCTAACCCGAACCTAACTCGCACAGATCCAATCTCGGCGTCTTAAGATGAAGATATGATTCGTCATATATGGATGAATGCATAAACCTAAACATGATACTACATGGTTGACATACAACTAATTTTCACAACATTACAATTGCAATCAAAATCAGTAAAAATTCTAAAACAAAACGGACAGGATTTCCCCTAAAAATGTAATTAGGGGCCAC
>JAVDBV010005533.1:0-13430 GCA_032619315.1 Piper longum | reverse complement strand
GCCATCTCTCCACGCCTACCACTACGTTACATTGTCCTCCTCCTCTTCCGAGCACATTGGATAGTTACCGGTTACCTACATCAATTCGACGTGGCCCCAGCCCGCAGTCGAATTATCTTCACCGTAAGGTACATATTCTTATCGACTCCACCGGTGAGAAAATAGCTCAAAAAAGTTGTCTTAGTTAGTACATTGACTAAAGATCATTGCCCACTCAAGCTGGTGATATAACCAGAGAATAAGAGTAGCACTCTTATCAAGCGCATAAGGATAGGACATAACTACGTACCTTATAGCCGTAGGGGTGCTCATTAATTAAAATTTTCACTCATTTGATTCGAGTTAATTTAAAATATTATTTAAGTCAATTCAAAATCGTACTAACTTAATTCGTATTTATTAATATTATTTCTTATATAAATTATATTAAAATGATATTTATAATTAAAATATATCAAGTGTGACATGATTATACACAACAAATAATTTTATTATGCATAAATTTATTTAAATTTGATATCATATTTTTTATAGTTTTATTATATTTTTATAAAAAAAATTAAATATAAATATGGTTAAAACTCTTATTTTTTACATAAAGTAACGAATTTTGAGTTGAGCTAAGTTATATAGGTATGAGCTTTAGCCCGAATTATTTAGTTTCGAGTTAAGCTTTAAGTTGAGTTTGTTTGAGTCTAAGTATCCAACCAAATCAAGTTTGATTGGGCTTTGAATGGCCCTACTTGTACGAAACATGAAATTTGATCGTGTAACCCCAACACTTGCCATTTGACTTGTGTACACCTTTGGTGTACACAAGTCAAATGGCAAGTGTCATGGGGTTGATTTTAGGGTTCAATTTTTTGCCCTAAATCACCTCATATGCAACGTATTTCTTTTAGAAACGCTCACTCTTTCACAAATAACACAACAAATTGCATAAACTATGATAAAGTAGAAGCATCCCCGAAACCAACAAATAAACTCAAAACCCTAATTGTGCACATGAGTTCTAGCAAACACAATATGAGGCTTCTAGCCACTGATTCTTCACACAACCAATCTAATATCTTCACAACACCAACAAGCCAAAATAAGCAATTCAAATCAACCAAGTAACTTTAACACAACACTGAAACCAAAATTTCTCAATTCGGTTATTAGAAACCCCCTGAGTCCACTTAGCATTTTGCACTCGGTACCATACAACTAAGAACGTACGCAATATGAGTTTATGAGACCCTTCCCAACTTTAATTCCGCTCAATGAAATAAAGGATTTACAATCAGTCAACTTCCTTTGAATACTTGCTAAGTCGTGAATATGGAAACCCTACAACTAAGCCTCTCCCCTTGAATACAATAAGCAATTTCCACTCACAATGTCCTCACAATCACAACCCCAAGCCGTCTCCCTAGGATCAACTTATTTACATGCAATTCAGACTATCAACATGCAGTAAAAATAGCAAACATGTTCTATAACACAAGGCTACCTTGATCCAAGTAAGAAATCACAAATCTGAAGTTCTAATACCTCAATATGAAGAATCAACCACGACAACTTCAAGTTGTCTTCCTCCTTGATCAAAGTAGTCACCTCCCTTGCTCTCTTCTATGAAAACTGCAAGGAAATCGTACCAAACCCTCTACGACTAGCTTTCTTAAGTCTAGCCAAACAACAGTCTTGTTGTAATACATCAAGTTGACCAATGGGAAGCTAGTAGCATGCACTCCAACTCTTCTCACCGCATCTCCCATGTCTCCAACCTAATTTGAACTTTTCCATGGTGGATAATGGTCATGTGGTTGAGCCCCTTGGCTTGGAAAAGCTCTCCAAAGCCAATAGAACTCAAACCCTAGTACATGATCTCACTTTTAGAGTTATGGTTTGGTCACGGCTCCGCTATGAGTTCATTGGTCACAAACCTTAGTCCACCTTGAAGTCCGTGTCCACCATATCCATGTGTCCACCAAAACTCCTTGAAGCTTTGACCATGTCTAAGTTATCAAAGTTAGTCTCATGGTCACCAACTCACAACTCGGGCAAGAATACTACTAAGAACCCTAGTGTAGCTAGGAAACCTCAACCAATATTCTAGTATCCAGTGCTCTGTCGCGCATAGTACTCTGGTGCAAACGTCACGGTACTACTCATTCACTAGTTCTCAGTACTCCGGATACTCAATTTTATGTATGCTCGATACTTGTAACCTCACTCTGCTAAAACTCTACAACCGGCTACTGATAGCTTTGCTCGGACCCGATGCTTGATCATCTTTCGAACACTCGGTAGTGCTTGATCGCTCTTGGTAGTGAGTATTGATAGTAGTAACCGATCAAGCTTGATCATGCTCGATCCTTGGAACCCGATATAGACATGTCGAGGTTTATTTGTAGCCTATAAAGCATATGTACTTGGTACACCTTAAACCATGCTTGGTACACATTATTTGTAACCCTCTGTGATGCTTTAGGTTACCGATCATCATTCCTTGCTATGTTTGGTATCAGGTACCCTTAGGCATCCTTGGTTCCACTCCTTGGAACCTTATAGTACGCCTAAGTGTTCCGACAACCTCTAAGTGCTATTATTCGATCATCCCTGTAACTATAATGTGCGTTAGTATTGGTAAGTTGTCTCCACAAATTTGACGGCACCGATAACCACTCGAGGACCCTGGGACAACGAAGGACAACGTTTAGTAAGTCTAAAAATTATGGAAACGCCTTGGGTGTTGGTAAGTCCAAGAATTATGGAAATGCAATATGGGCCTCAGGTGGGTCGGACCTGGTAAGGGTAAGTCGGGTGAGGAGACTAAAGACTCGGCCGGACTCACTCCCTCACCGCTCACCTTATCCTTCATTTCATCGTCTCTCTCCCAATGGTAATGTATTGCCAGCGCACAACCTGGTTTCCCTCCACCACATGACCACACCACCCCTACTACTGGGGCATAACCACCACCACCTCCTCCTCGTCCCCAAATTTCCCAACCACAGCAACTCAATCCCATCATCTCCCCATCCCAACAATTCCCGCCAGCCTAGCCTGCAAAAGGAAAAGGGCAGGAGGATGCAACTCCATCCTTTCTTTTCTTTTATTATGCCGCTATAATTAATAATAATGGAACTCCACTTGTGGTAGGGAATTACAGTAATTTTCAACCTAGCCATTATTAGCTAAGCGAGTAGTGGCTGCTTCCCACCACCGCCATGGCCTTCCCCATCTCCTCCCCTACCTTCTTCCCTCCCCCACTCCGTAACAAAGGCCTCCCTAATTCCTTATCTGCTTTGCCTGCTTGCGCCCGCTCCCCCTTCTCCATTCTCCCTGAATCCCGCCGGTCGTTCCACTTTGGCAGCGGATTTGGCGCTCCCATAGTGTGGCGGGCGGGCCCGGTCGCGTCTCTCGGCGGCTTAATCGGCGGTCTCTTCAAAGGCGCCGACACTGGCGAGTCTACCCGGCAGCAGTATCAGCCCACTGTTACTTCCATTAATGCCCTTGAGGCCGAGATGTCTCTCTTCTCTGATTCCCAATTGCGCGAGCGCACTTTTTCTTTGAAGGAGCGCGCCGCCGCCGGCGAGCCCCTTGACTCTCTTTTACCTGTAAGTCTCATCATAATTTTGCTTATTATCATTACTACTATTAATCAAAGGATAGCTTACTTACTTTTTCATGACTGACTTCCTCTCGCTCTCTCTCTCACTGCTCATATTTTTGTGACTCTCAATCTGTATGTACTTTAGGAGAAAGCCATCTTGTGGTGCATTTTCTTTTTGAAGTGTTAAAAAAAAATGTTACGGAACATTATATATCCAAATTGACGCTATTATTAGTACCCAGACTTTTTCCATCTATTCTTAAATTTCCATAAATATATATTTCTAACTGAGCAACAAGCTATAAGCTGGCGCACATCAATCCAGTTGGCGGTGCAACGTGAGCAAATTCACTTTTCGGCAGTAATAGATTTATAAGTGAGGTTTGGAAAACTTACGTCTCTTCATTGTGGATAAATATCCTGTTGACTGTTGCAATGGGTTGTAGCCAATGCTGGGGCACCTTGTGCAAATTAGGGGGATTTAGGGAAACTGGTGAATCTAATTCACAACGTTGAAGTACATAGATTGACCGGAAAAATAGTATTTCAACCTGCGTCCTTAAATGAAAGGCAATCAAGTGTTTATTTGTACGTCCTTCTTTTCTGCCATGTTATATGATGTTCATATCTTCATAGATGTTGAAATTGCCAGGAAGCATTTGCTGTTGTAAGGGAAGCTTCAAAAAGAGTTCTAGGTCTTCGCCCTTTTGATGTGCAGCTTATAGGTATAAAAAATGCCATTTCCCCATATGTTTTATAATAATTTTAAGTGTCATCCATCAGATGATGACATATTAGATTTATGTCTTGGATAGGTGGTATTGTACTCCACAAAGGGGAGATAGCTGAAATGAAAACAGGAGAAGGGAAAACATTAGTCGCCATTCTGCCTGCATACCTGAACGCTTTGAGTGGTAAAGGGGTCCATGTAGTCACCGTTAATGATTATCTTGCCAGGCGTGATTGTGAGTGGGTGGGGCAGGTGCCTCGATTTTTGGGCCTTCGTGTTGGCCTCATTCAGCGTATGTAACATATTCTTTTACCTGCTTTTGTTCTTTTTCCAAAGTTTTCTCTTTGTATTTTTTTCTGAAGTCTACTTTTACCTTCTCTGCTATCTTTGCGAATACTCGTCAATGGACATGGATCCTAAGTTCATGCAAGTGCAAAAGTTTTATGGTATCTGTTTGTTTTTCATGATCGCGAGACTCCAACCACATATTTGAACATGCAGAACTGTGAACTTAGTATCATATAACTCTGTCCATAAATCAGTGCTTGGCTTGTATTGTTTTTCCGTTACCTGTTCTGGGACCTGGCTTTGTGCGAAGTAAAAATGTAAAAACTGTTGCAAATTTATTTTTGAGTAGATAATGGGGTAAATGATACTAGAACGGTGAAGTTGGATAAATTATTTGGACATTAATTGACCACAGTTTCTGCATGCTTTGTCTTTTTGTTTCATCTCTCCGAGACATTTTAAAGGTCTGCTTTGTTACGGCTTTTAGCTACCATGAATGGTTATTTATGGCGGTGAACCCTATGTTTCTTTCATTTCATGACAACGAGGTAACTACTACTACTTCTGTCATCCTCTATAATAACCTGAACTGTCTTAGAGTTGCTAGACATATCTCTAACAGTCTTTTACTACTGATTGAAGGAAACCTTTTTGCAGAGAATATGTCAAGTGAGCAGCGGAGGGAAAATTATGCATGTGACATAACATATGTCACCAACAGTGAGCTTGGTTTTGATTACTTGAGAGATAACCTTGCCACGGAAAGTAATTTTTTCTTGCATCATTATCCCGAAGATTCTTTTTGATATTCTCTTCTAGGATTGAATCACACTGTTTCTATTGTTCCTTTCTTAATACAATGGCTTAGCTGAAGTTGTTGTCTGTCTTGTATTTGCAGAGTGTTGATGAGCTTGTTCTGAGGGGTTTTAATTACTGTGTAATAGACGAGGTTGACTCCATCCTAATTGATGAAGCAAGGACACCTTTAATCATATCTGGACCTGCAGAAAAACCAAGTGATCAATATTATAAATCGGCAAGGATGGCAGCTGCATTTGAAAGGGATCTACATTACACTGTGAGTTACTAACATATTCACACGCAGCTGTTGTGAAATGCCTCATTAAAATATTGCTTCCTTTGGCTGTAAGTGCAGGTCGATGAGAAACAAAAGACCGTTTTACTCACTGAACAAGGCTACGAGGATGCAGAAGAAATTTTGAGCGTTAAAGACTTGTATGATCCTCGAGAACAGTGGGCCTCATATATTTTGAACGCAATTAAAGCCAAAGAGCTTTTCCTCAGGGATGTGAATTACATTGTTCGTGACAAAGAGGTTCTTATTGTGGATGAGTTTACAGGTCGTGTCATGCAGGTTGGCCATTTAAGTGATGCTAGTATGTCTCATATTATGTTTGAATAATTGCAAAAATCTGTTGACATCATTTTGGTTAATGTGTCGACAAAAGATGTGTACATTTGAATTCCCAAACATTTTTTTGACAGGGTAGAAGATGGAGTGACGGACTTCATCAGGCTGTTGAGGCAAAGGAAGGGTTGCCAATCCAAAATGAAACAGTTACACTTGCATCAATTAGTTATCAAAACTTCTTTTTGCAGGTGCAGGAATATGCATTTCTACTCTTATAATCCTTCTGGTACAACCACCTGTCGATGAGGTCATCTTTGAAAATAGTTCTTATTGTCATTTGCTTTCTTGATTCAGTTTCCAAAGTTGTGTGGAATGACTGGTACCGCAGCTACTGAAAGCACAGAATTTGAAAGCATCTATAAACTAAAAGTCACAATTGTACCCACAAACAAGCCTATGGTTAGGAAGGTGAACAAGGAACTTTTTGTTACCTTTTTTGGTATATGATCTACATAGTAACTGATGCTTTGCAGCTTAGCTCTTATCATCATATGATCATTTAAATATTCAATCATTGTTTAGCTCTCCATTTTGTTTGAAAATATTGAAATTCTAGTTTTATCATTTAAATATTCAATCATTGTTGATGGGAAATTTTATGAAAATTGGAGAAAAGATGCAAGAGTAAGGTATGTTAAATGACAATAAATTAAGGTCAAAAGGTTCAATTCTGCTTTCGAGGAAACTTGAATACCCATACAAAGAAAGCGTAATGGACCTCCTAGTGATCAGACTAAGTAAGCAAATAAACCCTAATACCGTAAACTAATTCACTTGCCTTGCGGCCCAATATTAACAAAAATAAAACATAGACATAGGGAGAGATTTGTAACAGTTGTGGTGGGAAAGGCAATTGAAACTTGTCCCTTGTTTTTTCTAGGAATTTGAGTCATTTTATTTTGAAAGAACTCGATCAGTAATAGAAATTCTCGCCCTTAACCATAGACCCTAGTTGAGGTGAATAATGTGCGGATGTTGATGATGCTATTGAATTTCTAATTTGTCAATAAATCCAATAGTATTTTTTGTTTTCCTCTTTTTTTTCTGTAACCAGCATCCTTTTCTTTTTCGTGTGATTCTCATCTATGTTTGTTCACCATGGTACATGCTGGAAGTCTTATAATTAGTTTCAATCTTGGGTTTTGTCCTACTTGTGGCAGTTTGGTTTGTGATTTGTGACAAGTGATATGTTTCATATCGGTACTTATTTTATCCTTCACTAATAATCATCTCCATTCAGGATGAGTCGGATGTTGTGTTCAGGGCCTCCAGTGGAAAATGGCGTGCTGTTGTTGTAGAAATTTCAAGAATGAATAAGACAGGTCGTCCCGTTCTTGTTGGAACGACAAGTGTTGAGCAAAGTGATTCGTTGTCTGCCCAACTGCGAGAAGTGGGAATTCCTCATGAGGTAGGGCAGCTATTGAGGTTTACTAAATAAAATACGGCAGAAGAAACAATTCCTATTTTTTTGTTATTACATGCATATATCCGGTGAAGGTTCTCAACGCAAAGCCTGAGAATGTTGAAAGAGAAGCTGAAATTGTGGCTCAAAGTGGTCGTCTTAGAGCTGTGACCATAGCAACTAATATGGCAGGACGTGGCACAGATATTATCCTAGGCGGTAATGCTGAGTTTATGGCAAGGTTGAAGTTACGCGAAATCTTTATGCCAAGGTACACTCAGGAAAAGACATTACAATATGGTCTTTTATTTTCAATTTACTGATTTTGTAAAAAATGTCTACCATATAGGGTGGTTAAGCTGAATGATGGGGCCTTTGTGTCTGTAAAGAAACTTCCTCCAAGGAAAAGTTGGAAGGTATAATTTCCTTCCTTCAAATAGATTTTGCCTTTGTGCCACTAAATTTAATATACTGTTGAGGGACTTGCAGGTAAATGAGAATCTGTTTCCATGCGAGTTGTCAAAAGAAGAAGTTAAAGTAACTGAGGAGGCTGTAGATTTTGCTGTGAAAACGTGGGGGCAGAAGTCCTTAACTGAGCTTGAAGCCGAGGAGCGACTTTCTTACTCATGTGAGAAGGTAAACTTATTTTATGAGCTGAGGCCTGGAAAATTCTTTTAATACCAAAATATTTTGATCTAACATATCATGAAAAGATTGGTGATATTTCAAAGTTATTAACTCATTTCTGCAATTTGTGTGTTTTCTTTCATGTTTTTGTTATTCCAATGCTTAGTTTGACTAGTATCCTTTCTGTTCTCCTTATAGGGCCCCACTCAAGATGAAGTTATTGCAAAGTTGCGAAGTGCCTTTACTTCAATCCTTGTAGAATATAAAAAATACACTGATGAAGAACGGAAAAAGGTTTTTGTGTGTGTGTGTGTGTGTGTGTGTGTGTTTATTAACTCTTGTTCATGGTAGTCATATTTGTGTATCATTCACCAGCTTCATTTTTTTTTTATTAGTAGGTTGTCTCAGTTGGTGGGCTTCATGTTGTCGGAACAGAACGCCATGAATCACGAAGAATTGATAATCAGGTTGTCATAATTTTTTGAAGCACGGGAGTTGTTTGACCTCCCGTTGTTGTGTTGGCACAAAAACTACTTATTATGAATCTGGAAGGGCTTAACCTCATTGGCTTTCTTTCAATAGTTATAAATTTTTTCTGATTCTATTGACAATTTGTTAATTATCTATATCTTTCAAAACAATTGACTGAACTTTATGATGAAAACTAATCACAAATGTAATTCCTTTGAAAAGCTATTGTTTCTATTAAGTGCTAAAACTTGTCTTTAGTAAACAGGTTCTTTTATATAAAATCTCAGATGGTGAAAACCTAGCTGAGCTTACTGATTTATTTTTATTTGCTGTTTATAATCTTCCATATAGTTGTATAGGATAGTTCTTTTTCTACCATGACAGAGTTATTGAATGGCATCTATGAAATAAAAACAAACACTGATGACCATGTTTGGAATGAACAGCTCCGAGGTCGTAGTGGCAGACAGGGGGACCCTGGAAGCTCTCGCTTTTTCCTTAGTCTTGAAGACAACATCTTTCGAATATTTGGTGGGGACCGTATACAGGTTTTTATCCTTTACTGAATGCTTATTGCACACAAGCTGATGCATATGCGAGTGATCTATGAATATGTAATATTGCTCAACAGTATCTAAAAACTGTTTACTACTGTAACGTGAATTGTAATGGCTGCAATTCGCAGGGTTTGATGAGAGCATTTAGGGTGGAAGATTTACCTATTGAGTCTAAAATGCTTACTAAGGCTTTAGATGAAGCTCAAAGAAAGGTTGAGAACTATTTCTTTGATATCCGGAAGCAGTTATTTGAATATGATGAAGTATTGAACAGCCAAAGAGATCGCATATATACCGAAAGAAGGCGTGCACTTGAAGCTGACAATTTGCAGTCTCTTATTATAGAATATGCTGAATTAACAATGGATGATATTGTGGAGGTAACTTGGCTGCCTGTTTTCTATGTTATATCTCATTTTCTTATGAAGTGGTTTTTCATTTTTCTTTGGAAAATACTGGCTAGGCAAATATTGGCCCTGATGCTCCTACAGAAAGCTGGGACCTGGAAAAACTTATTGCAAAACTTCAACAGTGAGTTGCATCCTTTTCCTTTGGATATCTTTATTGTTTTTCGAAACGGTTCTGAGACGAGCAAAGCTATTTTTTTGATTCTTATGAAGAAAACGAATTAGGTTTCATCAACAAAATCTAATTGGCAGGTACTGTTATTTATTGAACGATTTGACGCCAGAGCTTCTGAAAGCCAAATCTTCCGACTATGAAGAGTTGCGCAATTATCTTCGCTTGAGAGGAAGAGAGGCTTACCTACAGAAAAAGGCATATACTTGTTTATGTGACTGAGGTAACCTGATAATGACAACTGGATTTGACTTTCATACTTTTACAGGATCTGGTTGAGATACAAGCACCGGGATTGATGAAGGAAGCTGAGCGATTTTTAATTCTCAGCAATATTGATCGATTATGGAAAGAACACTTGCAAGCGTTGAAATTTGTTCAGCAGGCTGTGGGTCTGCGGGGTTATGCACAACGTGATCCTCTTATAGAATACAAGCTTGAGGGTTACAATCTCTTTCTGGAAATGATGGCACAAATTAGAAGAAATGTTATATATTCAATCTACCAGGTTTGCCTCATTTTGGCTTATGCTGATCTCATTAATAGTGCGACTTTTACCAATGGATAATCTTATCATGTTAGCGTGGCTAGTATGGGCTAATAGTTGTCTTCATCTTCGGCATGGAGTCTGGTAACTACATTAAGGATTCTTTAGGAACACCGATCTTTAGAGACACCACCTAGCAACAAACAGCTATGCCACATAGCCATGAACTATATGGCATATCTGAGTGCAAAAATTTAGTGGGGTTTACAATTGATGTTTGCATTGTTTATTAGTTTGGTCGTGGCATGATTATTTGATGTTGGGTGGATTCCTAAGGGCACTTAGACTTTAAATACCTCAGGGCATCTTTTAATTGTGGTGTATATAAAAATTCTTCACCCATTTTTTATATATTTACTTTTTTTTTTTGGTTTCCAATCATAGTTATATGCTAATATCTTCTTGTGTTGGGCCGCAGTTTCAACCAGTAGTTGTAAAGGACCAAAGCCGTAGCAAGTACTCTAGCAGTGAGCCAGTTGGGGCAGCGGAATCGTCATCATAGGTTTTAGCCAAATACTGATGCGGTCATGAGATCCTAAAGTCTTCAGCGGGAAGTCTATCTGTATGTATATTCTATACAAGTTCTGGTAAACCAAACAGTTTGTTTTCTTTAATATGGGAAAGGATCTCTTGCCTAAAGGCTATAGATGAGATGTTTTAGTCCATTGCACTATGAAGAAAGATTGCTGGCACCATAAACTGAAGAAAAGCAGGGGGGCTCGCCTTCATTTTGTCGTATGCGGGTTGGAGCTCATATTGATGGAACGAGAACTGTGTATGTGCTTCTCCAAGCTTTGCATATAGAACTTTATTATTATTATTTTTTGTAAATTAATGCAATTAATATGTAAATTAGAAATGAGAGAGGAACTGAATGATGTTAATTAGTCTTATTTATATTTTTCAATGGTAATATCATTTATGTAATAGATAGAATTGGGATGGTTGTTTTTTTTTGTTGGTGGGTCTTGACAAGTCAGCTCAATGCAAAGAGGAGCAAAGCGAAGTGTCTCTTAGAGAGATATATGGATGAATAAGCGGGTGTGACATAAAAGTGGGTGTGGCAGGGAGTTTGGTATAGATAGAATAGAAGAGGAAGAAGCAGAAGAAAAAGAAGGGAGTGGAGTTTTGGAGAGGAGGAAGAAATGAAGTGGATCATACTCTTTGGCTAGGTTTTCGATGACGTTTATTGGTGATGGAATTAATAATTGTAGTAAGTTTGTGGTAGTGTTATTAAAGAAGAATTATTTATTGAATTTGAAGTAATTATTGGAAGGCAAAAGTAAATTATTATTATTATTATTATAGGTGGTGAAAATAACTAACTCGAGCTAAAAAATTTGGAATAAAATTTATTGAAAATTATAGGTGGAGGAAAAACAAAAGGTCCGTAGAGGATTTAGATTAGTCGTAGGGACCTAAGGCAGGGAGGAGGAAGGGGTGGAAGGGAGGTAGGTTTGAAGTGTTGGGGAAGAGGGAGAGGGAGAGGCCCAATTGCGTTCCACACGCTCGCCCGTCTCTAATCTAATCTTATTGTTTATTAACACACACACAGAGGACAAAGGAAGGAGAAGAGGAGACCATTCGCTCTCTACCTCCGCACTCTGCAAACGCCTCCATCTCCCTTCTTACCTGCCCTCCCCGGCTCCGCCCCCTTCTCTGCTCCTTGCAGAACTTGCTTTCCCTCTTTGTACCCTACCCGCCCTAGCTTCCATACAAATACCCACACCACCCACTCCTTTTTTTTTCTTCTTTGGATTGGACGGACGGACACTTCGCCGCCTCCCAATCAATCGCACACAACAATCTCCTCTGCTGCCCTTCTTTTTTTCTTGGTCAGTCAGTCAGTCAGTCGCCGACCATGCCGGCCACCAGCAAGAAGGGCCTTGACGAAGGAGACGCCCCTCGCCCCCTCGACGACGAAGACGAAGTCGACGATGAAGA
Source organism: Piper longum (assembly GCA_032619315.1). NCBI lineage: Eukaryota > Viridiplantae > Streptophyta > Magnoliopsida > Piperales > Piperaceae > Piper > Piper longum. Next base: position 1,252 of record JAVDBV010005533.1, on the reverse strand, counting down.
CGATGAATTGATGGACGACGAGGACGACGAAGACAGTCTGGTCGGCGGCGTCGATGTCGCCCCCGCGCCTCCCCACACCACCAACCCCACTCCCCCTCCTTCTCAGGCGGCTACTCTCGACCACCACCACCACCCTATTCCCGTTGCCGTTGCCGTTGCCGTGGCCGTGGACGAAGAAGAAGACCTCCCCTCTTCTTCCTCTTCCTCCTCCGCCGAAGAAGACGACGACGCCCCTCCTGATCTCCTACCTCCTCCTCCTGCCGCCGCCGCCGCCGCTGCTGCTGCTGATAACCCTAACCCTAACCCTAACCCTAACCGCGGCTCCTCTTCCTCCACCGCCATCGTTGCCCTGCCCGCACCTCTCCACGGATCATCCCAATCATTAGATTTAGACATCATCCCTGCCTCGGCGGATCCCCTCTCATCCAATCACACTCCCTCCCCCAAGCGGCTCCGCACCAGCTCCGACGACCCCAAGCCGACACCAACCCCACCCCCTTCCGACGACTCTCGCCGCCTCTTCCAGCGTCTCTGGACTGACGATGACGAGATCGAGCTCCTCCAGGGCTTTTTGGAATTCACCAGCCAGCGCTCGTCTCTCCCCAACCACTATCACCACGACACCACCCCCTTCTACGACCGGATCAAAACCAGGCTCCAAGTCGACTTCAACAAGAACCAGCTGGTTGAGAAGCTTCGCCGCCTCAAGAAGAAGTATCGCAACGCCCTCAAGCGGATCAGCTCCTCCAAGGATTTCGCCTTCAAGAGCCCCCACGAGCAGGCCACCTTCGAGATCTCCCGTAAGATATGGTCCACTGCCGCCGCGGTAGCCACCCTCGACGACAACGACGACGCCAGCAACCACCCCCTCTTCCACAACGGCGGCGGTACTGCTTTCCAGTTTGACCGAGGCAGCTCTAGGTCGTCCTCCCGAAATAAGCGTTCCCGGGCGAGATCCACCAATTCGGTCGACGGCCTTCTCACTGCACCTCTAGATGGTGATCATCCTCCTCCCCCTCCCTCTGTTGTTGTCGCTGGATACCTCCCGCCGCCGCCGCCGCCGCCGCCGCCGCCGCCGCCGCCTCCTCATCATCAGCCTGTCCTCGCACCTCCCACTTCCTCCTCTACCCCCCTCCCGAGTTTAATAGAGGATACGGTGCGAAGCTGCCTCTCTCCCTTGTTCAAGGAACTGCTCCACTGCGCCGTTACTAACTCGGCCAGTTCCGGCATCGTGGGGATTGGAATGCCTGTG
>JAVDBV010005532.1:0-14207 GCA_032619315.1 Piper longum | reverse complement strand
AAAAAAACTACAAACTTGCTATGCCGCATTTCTTAAATTTATAATCCAATTCAAATTAACACAATAAAAAAATAACATGTTACCATCCAAAAAATTAAAAATTAAAAAAAAGAGGGAAATGACCTGTTTGTGCTCGGCGATGGAGCAAATCTCCTCAAAGGCTTGGAAGGAGTCGAAACGACGGACTTCGTCCTTCTCCATGTAGCCCAAGTGACAATCGGTCGCCACCAGCACTCGAAGAGTGTTGTCTGCGTCGTCCATGGCCGGCGTATAGGCTAGAGGAGTGGAAGGAGTGGAAGGTGTGGAAGATGGAGTCGAATATCACCTGTTCCCGTCCGACGCCATCGTCTCCGGCGGCGGTGGCTGCGGCGGCGGCGGTGCTGGTGGTGGCTCCGGAGATTGAGGGAGGGAGAGGAAGGAAGAGGAGGGAGGTGTTTGATTTGGGCAATCACACCGCGGCGTAGCTAATAAATATTTACTGTACTTGAACCCTCCTCTTGCATTAAAACACCGGAGTTTTTTTATTTTAAAATTAGGGCTCATTTAAAAGTTATTAATAATATGAAAAATTATTTATAAAATTATTTATTAATTATTATTTTTAGATAAAATTATTGAATATTTAACTACAATAAAAATATCTGTTTTTAAAAGATAATAATTGTACAAAAATATTAAAAACATTTTTCCTTTTACGCAACAAATAAAAAATAATCTTGTAGTATTAATAAGTGAAAATTTCTATTTAGTGAATTCACTAGTTTGTTAAGATTTTTAATACGGATAGAATTATTATATAAGTTTTCTAAATAGTAAATAAATAAATATAGAAATCCTCAATTAGGTAAAAATATTAAATAATGTGTATTTTATTAAGTAACAAATTTTAATTCGAGTAATATACATATAATTATGTTAAATTTTACTAATTGTTTTGAATTCTTCATTTTGGTGGAATTGTATTCTAATGTCTTCCTAATAATAAATAATCATAACAAAAATCTTAAAATAAGTAAGTGTTAATAGTGAAACTATTGTGGAATCGGAATCAATTACAACGCAAAAATTGTTAAAATATGACAAAAGTGAAAAAAATTCATACGCTTTAACTCAAAAATGAAACAACTTATTTAAAATCAAGTGTAACTAATTATAGTGATGTGGTGCTAACTAAGCCAATTCATCGTCATTCAAACTTTGACTTATTTATTTTTTAGTTTGATTATTTCAGCTCATTAGGTTTTCCGTTGTTGAGTCAGAATCAAATTGGAGGAAGCTTTATCTTTTTTGTATATAATTTAATATAAAATAAGTTTTGAAAGATAAACTAATTCAACTTTCATATCAATTATAATCAAAATAATTTGTATATGCAAAAGATTATTATATTTTTTTATATAAAATCATTATTAAGACATGATTAATTTCATCATTTTTATATCGTATATTTACTGACCACATAAAAATATATAAAATATTATACATGTCTAGTTTTAAATCGAATCAAAACGAATGTAAGGGTGATTAGGCTTGTTTCACTTGAGCTCAAATAGATTTAAACTAAATCGAGTCCATCAAAGTAAATTGAATAAAAGGAACAAAATCAAGTTCGTTCAAGCTAATGACACCCTTACTGCAGGGCATATTTCTTTGAGATGTCTCAGTATCAACAAGACAACAACAGCGGAGATAAGAATATTAGCAATATTCAAATATGGTCAAAGATCATATTACTATAATTTCCTTTAACTTAGATAAAACTGCCATCACCGTCCAACCATTCTTTCAATCTAATGGTTCACATTAAATATTACTGATTCAAGATTACCAGCAATCACTGATATTAATTATTCTCTATTTCTTTTTAATTTCATGCATATATCTTTTTTTTTTCTGATTCAAGAACCATTGTTTTGTTTCCCTGGTAGCTCGGTGCAGTGGTCGAAAGCTATGTTTCGGATAGAAGATTGGTTACATTTTATTCAAGTTTAATATGCACACACAAGTGATGAAATTATTATACTCTTTAAATGATCTTCTCCCCCTCGTTTTAAGTGCAAAATTGATCAAATACGTCTTCCATCTTCATCAGTTATTTCCATCTAAACAAAAATAGGCCACATCAAGATCCAAATTGAACTTAAAATTTTTTGAGCACTTAAATTAGATACTTGCCATCAGAAGGCATCACATACACACAATGGGGGGGCAGGCCTTTGAACAGCAAGAGAAATATCGAGTACAACACCTATTTATTATTAAATTTCCAAACTGCTACTATAAAGATAATTAGTAGGTGGAAATTTATCAAGCCTTAGAGCCATAAGATCTTATACCAAATTACCACTCGATTTTAAGGCAGACTACCACTCACCTTGAAAATGCCCACAACCGAATCGACAATCGCAATTATAAAAAAAAAAGACTCGCACACCACTGAGCTTAAAAGATAATTTATCTTGCTATGAGCCTAACCAAAATTACATCTACACCCAGTCAGAATGAAGACTTTGGGTTGTTCTATATGGCATTTACTTCACCAATCTTACAGTAGGCAAATTTCAACAACTCAGAAAATAGTTCCCAGCAGCCATTTCCACACCATCACTCCTTCCGCTAACAGGATTGCTCTCACCTGTTACAATGTAACAATCTTCAAGAAATGCCATATATACGTGCCATAATGCATAAGAGATGAAAATTCCTTTTACCTCGATGATGAACTTCATGAGAAACATTTGACTCCCTTGTCAAGAGACACGGGGGGGCATCTTGGCAACGGTTAAAGAGGAACTTTGCAAACCTTCTAAAAGCTGCATATGCAAACTTCGTTATTTACAAATCAACATTACCTCGACTATACAAGATTCAACTAGATAAATCTTCATCATCCACGACCGGTACTCCAACTACTTAAAACCAAGTGGATTCTAAATGACACTAGAAAAAAAAAAATGTTAGCACAAAAGCATCGAGGATGTGTAGTGACAACTGCCAAGTTTTTTCACCAATTATATCCTTCTTAATACAAGCCACCAGAGAGAAAAAGAGAGCTTTAAATTCATAATACTGGCATTCCCATTTATATGATAAGCAATATAACAAATGCATGAGAATGATGATAGAAGAGTATCCAGAGTAGCTATAAAAATTTGATGTGGACGAAAACACTTAAAAATATGTAGCATTTACCCTTGATGTTGGCTGAATCCTGCGGTTAGACCTTCGAGGCTCAGTAAGATTAACATTCGAACTGGGAAGAGGATAATTTAACCTAGAACGTTTTTCTTGAACTCCAGGCACTTTTCCAGTGGCTCCAAGTTTTTCTTTTCCACCCTTATTTGCCCCAACATTACTGACCTTCTGGGAAGAAAGAGCATCCGATGACAAGCCCACAGGCGCAGATGTTCTACAATCATCTGGCAATGAAACAACAGCAAGCAAGGGCTGATTTTCATCAGCAGTTTCTTCAAGACTAGCAGATCTTTTTGCATTATGCATGGAAACTTGTCCAAAAGAGATAGAAGAGATTTCAGTCTCAGATGACGGCTTGCTTTGCTTGCTAAGCAATTTCCCTGATTTTGGCACCCTGGATATATTATCAGATACTTGTTTTCCTCTAAACTCCGCTTTAGGTGCATTCTTCCAGTTACGGGATGAGCCCTGGGGCATCAAATATTTTACTAATTTCATCGAGTCAGTTATTTCATTGCTCTTATCAGGGCGCTTTTCAGCAACATAATGTTTGCTAACATCCATAAACTTTCTTCTCTTCCCTGGCTTGGGAATTCCAAAAATCACCTTTGATCCTTCCTTCCGCAACCCAGTTCGTTTCATTTTAAGTGTACCAGTGTTAGGCTTCTTTTCAGTCTCTTTGCCAATTGTAAATATCTTGTCCTTTTCAGTTAGCATATGCGCCAAGGACCCTTCAAATTTTGCCAAGTTCTCAACAGCCGGCTCTTTTGACATGCTTTTCTTTTCCGCTGCAAGAGATTGAGCACCAGTTTCTTGTCTTCCCACCTTCTGACGTTTTATCAGGGGACTGTCACCCTATATACACAAAAAAAAAAAAGTGAAAAAAGTATTAATATTATCACAAGCCTGGAAATTGTTCTAAACAGAAGTTCAATAGCGGGAATGTGAACACTATCAACAATACTTTATCAAAACTGCAGTCTAGCTTCCGCCACAACAAAACCAACAAATCATAATTTAATATCATAGAAAGTTCCATCATCCCAGAGGAACACCAAGACATACTAAACATTATAATGGATACCCTGCAGCATCTCAAATTGGGAATTGACAAGTAATAAAGCATATTCTTCTTCATGTTCAGTCAACACAACGGTTCCAATCGACATTGACATATAACCTAGGTTTTCTAAGTGCTTACAGATTACACCAAAACATGTACCAATTTCAAATTCAACTAAAAAAAGAAATTCAATTGATGAAAATTTTTGTCAAAGTAAACCTTCCATATTCCAAGGCTAAACATTATAGTTGGAAAAAAACCAACTGATTAGCACAAAAACACATACAAGTTCAGTCCACATGAAGAACTCTGATTTTAGTGTCTGATCAGAAAGAAATTGAATCCAATATCAGGACTTAAAAATAACAGGCATGTAGTTGCAGATAAAAAACAGTTTTTATTCTAGGCTAATAATGACCAACATTTAAGATCAAAATCTACATACCTCTCTACTTCTGTAGTTACTTTGTCTCGACCATTCTACCCATCTACCATTATTCCACACAAGAGATGGTCGAAGATCGCAAGTTTGAACTGATTCAGCTTTATCATCTGCAGAAGCAAAAAAAATATGCTATGTCAAAGTGACCACTCAATAGGCTAAACAAAAGAACAAAATTATCACAAACCCAGTACATTAATCATGGAAAAAGGTTCCAAAAGATTACAATTCAAAATATACCTAGAAATTGAACAGTCAATTTGGTACCATCTTCCTTATCCTTTTCGGTAACCATCGCTGTCTGCCAACTGAAATCAGTAAATGAAAACTCAAACCAACTTACAAGAAAAGCTTGTTGCCAAACTACTCATAGGAAAGTACAGAAATGTGGTATGAAAAAGAAAACTAAAACCATAGAGAGAAGTTTTAGTCAAAAAAAAGGTGGGAACGTGCAAATAAAATTATTACCAATATTTCTGACGAGTAACCAGTAAAATACCTTGTACGGACACATATTACACAAACCAGTCTCTTGCACCACATTACACCGAACAAACCTCTTAAGACAAATTTGCCCTTCAATTAATTAGGACTTTTATTGTCTAGGTTTTTGTTCGAGTGTCAAAATCTAAAGTTAACAACCAGCCACATAAAACTTCCTCACGACCATTTATATTTTCACACCTGTATATGCTTGCCCATCCAATATTACTTAAGTAAAAACAAATACTACACATGATCATTAACCATTCAAAAGCTCAATCCAGGGAAGAACAAGGTATTCCTCATGTCTCTCATCAGCACATCCCTTATCTCCTACTCCACCATATCCAGCCATGGACTACAACAAGCCCCTTCTTTGCCCACCACCAACTAGTTAGGGGTGAGAATAACAAGATAACAATGTAGCTTGGTAAGAAAACCGGCCGAATATGATTATCAGGTTTGCTAGAGTAATACCATACACTAACAGGTACTTTGATGTTAAAAACTCTAAGTCTGACCATAGAGACAACTAAAAAGTATATGCCGTATCTAAATAAGATATCGTACCAACTATGCATGTGCACATCCACTTGGTCCCCTATACACCAAGAATTATTTCCAATGGCTGCCCTACGCCTCTTTCTTGTTCCTTCGTATTTCAATGCAGCACCATCACCCTGAGCATTTCTGATCCTGGGAGGCTCATCACCAATACCTCTAAGTGGAATCCACTCTTTTAACTGATCAGAGCCTGTACCAAAAGGGTGACAAAAAATCAGTAGAAAAATAAAGTAGCCTAACAAATTGTCAACGTTAACCTGTTATTACAAAATTTTCTTTTTCAACTTTTCAACCATATCTTTTCATGACCTTAATTACAAACAATACCATCAAATCTTTACAATCTAATAAGTACCTTCATTTGGCAGTTCATCATAGCAAACAAAAGCCTCTTCATCTTTAACAATCAATACCTTAGCTAAATGCCATATGCCTCTAGATTCGTCCATTTTTTGAACCTATAATATCAAAATATCCCCACAAAAAAGAAATTATCAACCGTAGCAAATAATACAAGACAAATTTTGTTCCATGAAAAAGTAAGATATTCCATAAAAAAAATAAAACTCACCTCAACATGAGAACCCACAACTACATAGGAGCCTTTTGAACCATCAGTAATGTTATATTTGTTGCTATCAAAAGCAGTCATGGAAAATGATGATTCAGGTCCAGCACCTGATCCTACTCTAGTACCCATTGCTTTTCCAGCATCAGGCTGCTTTTGAATGTGTTGAATATTTTCACCACTTGAAATAATATTTGTCGCATTTTCCACCTCTATCCGAGTAGTTTCTCTTAAAAGATGTTGACTCCCACCACACACAACTTCTAGGGCATCATTGGCATCGAAGTGCTCGTCATTCCTGCAAACTTTATTTGATGCTATTTTATGTTCGCTAGGCATTGAGTACCGTTTCCAGTAATCATGCATACCGGATTCAAGTAATTCCTTCAACTTCAATGGAACAGGATCTCCCATTGCAATAATAGTTCCTGTTTGACCTACAGCTTCTAAAGCTAGCTCAGCAGCTTTCACTATAGCATCCAAATTTTCAGCGCGCTTTGCAGCAGCAGAAGTATCTTCAATCCTTCTCTGAGCAGCCTTACGAGTAGCAGAAATAATAGATTTATTATGTACAGACTTATCTTTAGCATTCATGCTTGAGGAGGAGCCCACATGTCCAATTTGAGAAGAAGCATCATCTTCATGTTTCAATGCCTCATCAATCATCAACTTGGCCTGCACAACAGTTTCTAAAGCAATTTTAGCAGCAGCTGCTGCAGCTTTTGCAACAGATACACCAGCTGCAGCAGCCACTGCAGCAGACGCAAGTTTCTCTTCAGCATCTAAAACTGAGCCAGAGTTGTTCTTAACAGATAACTGGGTCCATATGTCTTGACAGTGTCTAGCAGCAGATGAAGCATGACAAGTAGCATCTTCAGCTTGAGATTTTGCCTGTTCAATTCTGCTTTGAGTCTGCTCAGTAAAGATGGCTTTTTGTCCTGCATCAACACCAGCAGGCACAATTTGGAAATGGGACGAACTAACTGGAGAAGATGATGGCTTTTTGCCTGGCACAACTTTAGATGATGTAGGGGTTACAGTTGATAAAACATTATTAGTTAATGAAACAAGACTAGGTAATGGATTTATGGGAGAAATCTGAACAGGTTCCTCCACTAACTTTTTTCTTCTCTTTCTAGATTTTGTGGATGATAAAGGCGGTGTTCTGTTTCCATCATTTGCAGTCAAAGTAGAGGAAAGAGGCTTCACAGTAGAGTTGGTTGATATCTCTCGAGCAGGAGTTGCTTGAACCGCCTCTGCAATGGATAGTGCAGTATATCCCTGTCCTGTATCAAGGAATGTCCTCTGAAGAGGAGCCATCCAGGGTGATCCTGCAGTAGAAGCCTGAGATGACCACAGTGGAGTATTCCCTCTGTAATGCATCTGCGGAAACTGAAATGGAAATAAAGGTGAAAGTGACTGATGCATATCAGCTGAGAAATTTCTTGCAGCACTACTGCACTGAGCATCTTGTGGTTGAGATACAGCACTCCACAGAGGAGAAGAGAGATGTATAACTGGAGATATTGCAGATGGAAACAAACTACTTCTTCTACCACTTTCAATGGTTGAAGTTTTATCTTGAGCAGAGCGACCACCTGCAAAGAATCAGTTATCTTTAAAAGCAATTCAAACCATCCCAGTAACAATCAACCAAAATCTCACTTTTTTCTATCAACGTACCTGATTGGGCATATAATGGAGACTCGAGACCGGTAACAGGGGATTTCTGACTGTAGAACCTTTCTACCGCTTGCTTCCACACACTCTCCCACATACTCTTCCCGCCATCTGATCATACAAAGTAAACATTACAAAATTCATTTCCAGATAAAATAAAATGCATGCTCATAAAACTGAGTAGTTTAACAGGATAGAAAGTACACACCCTGGCTACAATCACCAAAAGCTGAGACCATGCAAGCTTCATCGGGAGCTGTACCTTGACTAAAAGTTTACACACCTTTTAATACTTTATCCAATTAAAAAATGAACACAAAGCAAAAGGAACAGTTTACTAACATTAATGAACCATAAACAAATATTTGAGCACGCAATTGCACTTGTTGTAGATCTGTGAACGGTTGGTGCAGTAATGCTGGAGAATCTGCAGAATTTAGATCTGGCAAATGAAATGGCAAACAAGTAGAGGCACTCATTGATTTTGCATTATTGCCCTCCGTACATACATACTGCTGTATGGATGACAGGGGATCAAAGTGAGAAGTATTTTCCGCTGAACTGGATGATGGCCTGAAAAGATTTCCAATGCTTTCTGCCTTTCGTTTCCTAGAGGAAGTTTCTTTTAAAACTCTACCCCTCATATTTGTCCTCTTAAGTCTTCCACCAGAAGAAGCTTGCAGCACTTTATCATCCCTCGTATTTTTAGACAAGGCAGTATCAACTTTTGGCTCCTGCACTTCACCATTGTGGTATGTAATTGACTCTTTCACGCACTCTTTCCCCTGAAAGCAGAGGAAACAAAAATAGCATTTGAACAAGGGGCAGAGGAAACAAAAAAGGCATTTGAACAAGAGTTAGAGAGTAAAAGAAAACACTCAAACCTAAAATTGATACAGTATTAAGAAAATAAATAATTACGATACCTGAGATAATTCAGGTTGTTGATCACCAGTGGCTGAATTCAAGTCTTGGCGATTATTCTTCTCAGTAAAATCATTTGCTACACTAACCTCAAATGTAAAACTCTTTTCAGCCTCCACAGGATCATCTGACATTAATTTGAGGTTGTTGAACGGTTTGTCGGTTACAGGAATATCCACATGAGTGCCATCTAAAACAGAAACATTTTGTTCTTGTTGTTTCCTATCGCAACAGTGGCTGTCCTTATCATTCTGAACCTGTTCTTGTGAACTAATGGCAATTGGCAATCCACATGTCTCATTAAAATTAGTGTTGCCAGCTTCTGATGCATGAGACTCACGCACATTTTCTGCTACAACAGAATTTACCCTTTCACCATCTGCCAAATCCAAAGAAAGACTCAATTCTCAAGAAGTTAACTAAAATTTTAAAATTAAAAAATTTACGCCTTTGAATGACTTTGATCACTTGTAGGACGATCTAACAAAACTAGGGAAAAAATGGCGAAATTGAGGATTTGAGATGAAAGGTATGGTATTGTGTACTACAGGGTTTGGCAGCCCTAGTAATCTACGCCTAAAAAAACTCAATTCTTCATTCGTTCCTTCTTCAAAAGAGAGAATACATATTCATAGACTTATAAGCGGTAGACAATGAACCTTTTGGGGGTTGCATTGAATAAATAAGTAACTGCTTGAAAGTTACATTGACTGACTTAAAGAAGAAGACCCAATTCAACTAGACCCGATTAACATATTAGATCCAACAGTAGGCATATTTCCCTTAACCCATGGGCCACGCCCTAATGGCCCTACTTATTTCACCTAACAAATGTGTCACAACGCTATTTGATAAAAATCATAAGTAAGACCAAATAAAAACATAAATTTCTAAGTTAATAACTCTTGCTGGAATAATAGATGTAGTGTTGTCTTAACAGCAAGTAATAAAAATATTGTTGAGAAGCTTCCGGCATCAAAAAAATGTATAAACCACAGTTATAGTATGACATTCAAAAGTTTCAACTGTTCCAACTAAATTTGGCATAAATTTCTGGATAAATATCTTTGTCCAGGGCTGTTCTCTTCCATTCATGTTACCCATAAAACCCCACAAGTTATATACTTTGAACTCAGAAGTATTTCAAATCTCTCAGTTGAAATAAGAAACTTAGGTAGCAAAACAAAACAGAGATAAAAGACAAAATCCATACAAAGATATAAAATTTAAAAATACTAGTTCACCTTGTCCAGATTCGGACACAAGCTCATTAGCATTTTGCACGTCAAGGCCAACATCAGAACTGGAATTATGAACTTCAACATCAACTGTTTTTTCACCAATTTCCTCAACAATGATTGTCTCTTCACCATCATTTGTTTCTTTTCCTGGGAAAAAACCAATTGGAAATAAAGATCATTTCAAGCACGTCATTAATGCCAATAAAAAAGCATGTTCCAAGTGAGTCAAAAGCAAGATAATATTAAAAATTTGTTAGCAAAGAAATGATCCCTGAGTTAACCTTTAAAGTGCAAAGGCACCATGTCGAATGCATCCTTTCCTTCTGAACCAACAGATATATTATTCAATTCATTACAATGGTCCTCTGATCCGGACGGTTGTGGTTCCTTCTTGAAGTTTCCGTCAGCAGTTTCAGCTTCCAGATCAACCAGTGGAACACTGGTCTCAGGTTGAGTCTGAACCGATTTATTACATTCACTTATAAAAATTTCAGCTTTGGGAGAAGAACATAAAACATCAGATTTGTCCACAAGACAAACATCTACCACTTGGCTGTTACTTGAGCAGGCATTATCAACAGGATCGGATTTTTTAATTGTCCTTTCTTCAATACTGTCTTCTGGGATTGGCAATAGATATATCAAAATAAGACCCTCAGAAATATTCATAAAACAGAATTAAGAGACGCTATAAAAAATTTCAAAATTCATAATGGAACTTATTGTAAATGTCATAACAAAATTCATAATTATAATATTTATTCCAAAATCTGCTATGAATACCATAACAAGTATTTTGTTTACAACCACTTAACTATTTTTACTTCAGCAATATATTCTTTATAAAGCATACTTTACATAATTCTACATATAATTGACATGAATATAGAGGATGACAGTAACCAGATCACCAATTCAAATTCTAGATAAAACAAGTAACCCAGTTACTTGGGCCCACACAAAGTGCAGAGATCCTTTCTCATGAAATGGAAACCAGCAAAGAAAGAGCCCACACATTTAGATCTGTCTAATACAACTAATGCAGGCATGTAAAGAACAAATTGTAACCCAATGGATTCTTAAAAGTGGTGATTTATGAACCAAAGAGGGTTCTATGCTGTATACCACCTATTTGGAAAGTGGCTCTATGCTTTGGACGGTTCTTAGGACCCAGTAGTACGGTTGCCAATACAACCAGTTTCAATAAGTATTTATCTTGTAGAGAGATACATACATAAATCAAAACATTGTATTCGTCACAGGGGATTTATGATTACCTCCAACATCAATCTGAGGCAGCAAACTCTGTGTTCCTTTTGACTCTATATCAGACTTAACCTCGGTAGTTAAGGCCATCTCATCTGTCTCCTTATATGATAAAGTATTTCCACTGTTTGTTTCAACAAAATGAGACGTTTTCTTTCTGTCTACTTGATCAATTATAGAATGCTCCTGCTGGACGACATTTTGGGGCACCTTTATAACATCAGTAAGATCTGTATCACTCTCAGCTACTGTATCTGACGCATGAAGATGGGAAAGATTCCTTGAGATAGTTTCTCCAGCACCCGATTCTGAATCATTATAGTTTTTTATAACCTTTTTCATCTCGCTGGGCACCTGAATTAAGTCAGCTGGAGAGAAAACTTTCACTACAGAGCTTGTTTTGTTATTTCTAGTAGTGCTGTCATCTTCCGCTTGTTGTTCGACTATCACGGATGAAATAATCCCACTTTCACCTCTTCTCTCAGCATCTAGCAATTCATGCTTCTCAGAAATATGAACTTCTGTTGGCCCATGACTTGTCCCTGTTTTGACACTTCTTTCTTCTCTTTGAAAAGATAATGTCTCTTCACTATTTTCTGCAAATTTGTTGCCTTCCATAGAATTTGCATATGCCTTACCAATGTGTTTTTCCTTGCCAATAATTTTCTCATTTCTGCTGGAAACAACTTTATCTACAGCACTGCTACCTTCTAACAAATGCATTTTCACTTCAGATGCATCAACATTAGCAGAATCAATATTAGCCGCCATATCCAAATTTGAGTGGTGAGTACAATCTGCACCATCTTCCATAATCGCATCAGTCAAAGAATTAGCACCGCTTAAATTTTGAATGGATGCACAATTTGCTCCTACAGAAGGTCCCACTGCAACTTTATGTTCAGAGTAGGTACCCTTCCCTTCACTAATAGGTACAGAAGGCTGACTTTCTAAGTCATCAGTAGAACTAGTAAACTGTGCCACAGACTTATCAGGAGGCAGGGCAGGACCTGTATCAATCAAAGAAAGTCCTTCACGTTCATTACTATTATTATCCATTTGAGCATTCAAACTTTTGAACTCATCACCAACAATTGATTCCTCAAGAACAACTTCATTAACAGTTACTTCATCTTGTCCTACAGATTTGAGTAACATTTCCACAGATTCAGAAGATGTAGCTTCTAACCAAACATTGTTATGTCTGGAAATGCAACAAGACTCTGGAGCACTTGAATCAAAATCTATTCTAGTACTTGCTCGTGAAAAATCCTCAATCCAGTGACTATGTTGTTGATTGTGGATCCCAAGCAAATCCTCTGTGTCATCTAAACCATTAAAACCAAGATGCACCTGGAGGTTTTCGTCAAAATCGTATTTTGGAAGTGTAAAAGATCGCAAGCTTGAAGGAAACTTGTTGTCTTCTCCTCCTAACTGAAAGCTTTGGCCTTGGAAATCATTGTCGTCAAAATCCATGAGTGTACCCCTAAATGAATACGAGAAAAGAAAAAAACTGTTTGGTAAAGCATGATCTCAGCTCCATTTTAAATTAACTGTGTGTCAAACATCAAATATATATTTTAAGGTCAGAATCAGCTGTGTGTAATAAAAAGTGTATACCAAGAAAGAAAGGAAACTATAAAGTAAAAACTTATGGAAATTTACTTTTTCATTACCTTCAACAAGTGAATGAGTCACAATACAAATTATTTCACCTGTACAACCATTTCAGACAAGATGGAGCACAATAACTAAGAGAAGATTAGATGGAGAAGACACCTAGTCAAAACTAGCCTATAGTTTAAAATTAGATCAGTTGACCTAATCGCTGAACACATAAACAAGGAAGTCATAAGCATGCTTGAAAACAAATGAAAAGCAGCGAAGTTTTAAAAAGTAGAACTGGAAAATGTATAGGTCCAAATGGCACACAATGTAACTAATGAAGGACATCTGGAAAAAACCTTACTACTTTATTACAAGCTCAAAATCTAACATGAATGACAATGTATCCACAATCTCCAATATTAAATTATCCGTAGCATTTGCAAGGCATTAACAATATCCATTGTGAAATTGCTTCAAGCAAAAGAGTCGCACTATCAATGATATCTTGTACTGAAATTAATGCTGTGCATAAACTACAACTAAGGCTATGCCTAAAACACAAATTTAGCCCTCCTCCCCTCCTCCCCCACTCACAAGAAAAAAAAGCAATCCCCTCGACTAGCTCACAGTTCCGCTATCCTAATTCCTATGTCAAATACAACTATAAAGGTCAAAAGAAAAACACCTAAAATAATCACTTACCGCCCAACATTCACCTTATTTACTAATAGACTAAGCATCTCCAAAACAGTAACAAACAAATAGACAGACACAATCCTCACACAAACCAAACCACCGCCATGAGAACCACATCCACCCCAGCAAACTAGTCACAGCAAAACGCACTCAAACAATCCCTCAAAAACCAACCATGGACTCAATCCAAACGACGAACCGACCTCGGTGCAACACAACCATAACCGCAAACAAACAGTTTCACCGACACCCAACAAAGAACCCACCTTTATCACAGAGAAAGCACTGCACCCGCACAAAAAACCCAACAACAAGCACGCAAAACCCTAAAAAAAAGCGAGGGTTCGATAAAAAATCAGGGAAAACGAAATTGCGCACCACCCTCCATCCGGAGACGAAATTGCGGCCGGAGGCGTAGGAGACACCAGATCCCAAGGTCGGCCAGCAGGTCATGACATTCCTACGGCGAACACCGCC
>JAVDBV010005531.1:0-16528 GCA_032619315.1 Piper longum | reverse complement strand
CAGACCATACCAAAAAAGAGTTGCTTAGTATATTTATTACAAAGACGATATTGACATGCAGTCCAGGTGCAGGTGAATCGTGGCTGTCCTTCCAGTTCCAGGACAAGTTGTTTTTGCTAAACCCGGCGACCCTACATGGAGTCTACTTCCTCATCTCCATCCGATACAAGATGAGGGGCGGGAGGATGAGGCGTTGGCTGACTTATTATTCTACGAAGGTGAACTTTTTTGTATTACCTTCCATGCCGACCTCCTGGTATTGGATTTGCACCATGATCCTGAGCATAAGTGGAAAGTGATATCTTCTGGACTCCATGATACATACAATCATGACTTAAGAACAGCAAATGTGAGGAATGACTTCTTTTGCGAGTTTCATTTTTATTTGGTCCAAATGGCGGGGGAGTTCGTTGTTGTTGTCAGCGGGAAAGAGAGAAGAGGAAGGAATAACTACCAAGCACGAAAGTTTGCCGATTGGTGCCAGATAAATGAGATTGGTGACTGTTGCTTGGTACCAATATGTCTACCTGCCTCTCCCCTACTCATGGTTACCACCCAAATTGCATATACTTGACGAGGGCATGGTTGTTTATTCCATGGAAAACAACAAGTTTACCCCATTTTACGATGGGGAAGGTTTGCTTTCCGATTAATCTCCCTCACTTTGGGTTACCTTGAACTACATCTAGCCAGTGAAGAATGCATGCCAGTGAAGAATGCATGGCGAAGTATAGATTTTTTAAATGACTGATCAGGTGCGAATAGATAATTATTGTCAGGCTTACATCAAATTAAATTACTTGAATGACTTGAAAATTAGTAACTTGGCCGACCATGACTACGAGGCTAACTGACGCATTTAATTTTCTATGTTTACAGTTTGGCCGAACGAGAGGGCCACGTCTATCAGCAAAGCAAAACTAATTAGTGAATTATGAGCAATCTCTCCATGAGTGCCTTGTTCTTTCAAAGAGTCCAAAATAAAAGCATCGGAGTTCCTACTCGTCTGTAGCACCATCCTGATAACCACTGAGTTGCTACTCGACCTGAGATTCACCACCTAGCACAATAGTTTGTACTTTTAGGAGAGCAATAATAACATTCCTCAAATAATTTTTCATGCCAGCCAAAGCTTTTTTCAACACTACAATTTTCTAAAGTGTGTTTGAATTTCTAACACTAAAATTTTCTAAAGAGTGTTCGAAAGAAGCTGATCTCTGATTCTAACTCTACCAAATGATCTTTCTAAACAACGTTGTTTTTAAGCTGATGGTAAATTTCTGCAAAAATAAATGGAACAATGTCAGAACAATTAAAGAGACAAATATATAATCGGCACACTGAATCCACAAGCAAATGAAACAGCCAGTCAGGGCTGGTTGTTTAAGTCCCGGATATATACACTATGCAATCAGGCATCTACAGATAGACATCAGTCACTTTTGATGTGTGATGTAGGGCATAAAACACTATTATATATCATCAATCTTTCATATGTTAGCTGGTTTTATAATTATTGGAGAGTTTGTAATTTTAAAATTTTGAATTATTATTTATATTTTGTCTTTTTTCATTAGGTTTCTTTGTCGGGCTATTCATACTACAAGTTCCTCCTACGTGAAACAGAGTCGCTCATAAAAGAAGGCAGCCTGATGCACAATGGCCTATTGAGGCACTCATACCTTCATTTTGCAAAAGGCTGGTTCCGCAACGTGAACCAAACCCGCAACAATTAGGTCACATGGCGGCAAAGATTAATGGGACCTATTCCCACTCCTCATATATGTGACTCAAAGATTACATGGACCTACTACTAATGAATCAAAGATTAACCAAGCTTTTATCTCATCTCCCATAGATGCTTTTCCAGTGAAGAGTTTGAATTTGAAAAACTGGTTTGCAATATCAAAAACTAAGAGTTATGCAAAGTAAAAATTTGCTGAACAAAGAATGGCCCTTTTTGCAAGCTTGTACAGGGCATCCTTCAGCGGTTATTTATACTTACTAACAGAAGAATTAATAACTCAACAATGAAATTTATCTAGCAAAAAAATCAGCTAGAATTAACTGCAGTGTGAAAACAATAACCATACAAGTTGGACCATAGAACTATGGCCATTAACTTTTACCTGAAAAAGATCATATAAACAAACACAAGAAACAAGACTGTCAAGTGTGGCTCCTCCCAATGCCTAATTGTTTCAAAACTTTTATAGACAATAACACAAGTAGCATGAGATCCTGAAAAATAAGAAAATTAAGGTAAAATAAATGAAGCGACACTTTGTTACGCTCCCAGGATAAATGTTTTTTATCGAATATCAGATTCTATGGGGTCACAGGTCCAAACAAAGAGACATACTAAGGATATTAACTTTCTTGTATGACTACATAGGAAGATGTTAGCACTTCGCTTCATTAACGAAAGGTTCATCCAATTCAAGGGTATATTTTAGAAGAAAACACTCCAGCTCAAAAAGGTCAATGTTGCTGGGAACCAATTTGATCATAGCAGCATCTATAGTTGCTTCGGTACAGCTCATCTTTTACCTTTATGTGCGCCACATATGCTCTCAAGGGGCATATAGTGATGTATAAAATTTATACAAAACCTATCACCTCCAAAATCGGTAGTCCTACATGCAGTACCTACCAGAATAAGATCCAGTATAGTAGTGAGGATGTACCTATAGAACATCATATTCCATGACCAAAATTTACAAACTTCACTACACAGGTGTTCTTGACATATCATAGATATTTGGATCATTTAACTTCCTGAATGCTATATCTTTTCCATCACCTTTTTTTTTTTTTGAAGACAAGAGAGATCAGACATAGTCATGGCAAAAACAGATCAAAGAATGGAGAAAATAAATAAAAACTTTCACAGCTAATGCAGAGTTGAAGAAAGTATACTCCATGGGTCCATTTTTTTTTATTTTTTGAACCTGTAAGATGCAATCTGATGGCTTTTTCTTGCTAGTCAGGCCAATAGGATGCCAGTATTTATAAAGTAAAAAATAATAGAGAGAGAGATAGGGAAAAACACATATCGAGCACAAACAGAAATACAGTTGTGTAATTTTTAAGAGGTATAATAAGAGGTATTTAACCTTCGACTATAATTGCAATAATCATTCGTCTTCACAGCATTGTACTTACAACTAGTACACAATGCTTCGTAGCAACAAACTATAAAGTCAAGTTTTTTATCAGTACTTGAAAAGCATTTAATATGAAACAGTTCAACTAATAGAAGTAATCAGATTATTAAAAATCATAATACAACTCTCTTAACCTTAATTTACTGGAGCTAGGCCATGTATTGGAAGATGAATAAAGCTCAATCTTTGCTTTTAATAACTGAAACCAGTTGACAATGATTATGTAAAAAATCATTCAAAAAAAGAAAATCCCAGAGAAGTGGTAAAATTAAGAAAAAATATATATGCAGAGACATCACAAGTCAGTTAAATGGAGTTTGAGCTAACTGAATCAAGATCTGTTCCAGGTAGAAACTCAATTTTAGTAGCAAGTATAACGAGAAAAAGACATCAATGATTCTAACCATCAGAACTTCATTGTTGTGATCAGTTAGAACAACTTTGGGACAGAACTTCCTGCAAAATATGCCAGTGATAACTAATAAACATGCAGCTCATAAATCCAAAGCAAAAACTTGACCTAGAAAAGCATCTTAAGGTCATTTGAAGCTTCATGAAACAATGTAGACAATCAAACAGGACAATCGTCATCATAAATAAATAAATGCAAAGAAAAGGGATTAACAGTAGTCATCACAATTCACATCTTACCAACTCTAGACTGCAATTTGATGAATGAGCGTCTTTTAATTAAATGGGAATTTTGGGAAAGGTAGTTGTTCAACAGCATAGCTAGCGGCCATATCAATTGCCTCGTGAGATCATAGTCTGCCGCCACATATATGCCGTTGAAACACACACAACATTTGGAGATGAGAAACAAAATACTTATATCAAGTCAAGAAAACACATACAGTCAGATGTAATTCAATATAATTGCAAGAATGTCCAAATCTATACCCCTGTTACTAGCGATATCAAAGCCTCTCCCCACACCATTTAGCCCTTCTTCGAGACTCTAAGCAAAAAAAAAAAAAAAAACTTAAAACTGCGATCATGAACTGAATCTAGCAAATGCAGAGGAAAAAACAGCAATTGAGAAACTTCTACAAAGCTTGCTTGCCTGGAGCATAGTGCAGACATAAGAGCTGAAATTCATGGGATCCAAATTTGAAATTTGTTAAGTGATAGTTGCATTTCACAATCAATACCATGCCATCGATTAAACAAAACAAGCCAAAAAAAAATGAACTACTTAACAAAAAATATAAAAAGAAAAACTTTTAGAAAGGGCAAACACTTGTCCCGACGGCATCGGCACAACTGGTAAGCCGCCA
Organism: Piper longum; assembly: GCA_032619315.1. Taxonomy (NCBI): domain Eukaryota; kingdom Viridiplantae; phylum Streptophyta; class Magnoliopsida; order Piperales; family Piperaceae; genus Piper; species Piper longum. The sequence goes on along the minus strand of JAVDBV010005531.1, from coordinate 12,084 downwards.
CCTCATTTGTCATTTGTCATGTTGTGGGGGTTTTCGCGAGCCGGCTCTTTCTCTCGCATGACTGCCCGAACCCACACTCACTCGTCACTGCTTTTCCCGCAACAAGCGAGCAATTCTTCACGTCATCTCCACTGCACTGTCTGATCTTCACTAGTTGCAGCGAGTAATTCTTCGCTTCATCTCCACTGCACTGCGAGTGAATGGGAGTAAAAAAAAAAAAAAATTGTTAAATTTATTTTAACATCTCTCGTAATAATCTAAGATTGTATAAGAATTTTTTTTTTCATAAACACATTGTTACATAACTTTAAAAAAAATAATATATATTCTCTTAAAACTGTAAAATAGAACTATTTTTCAAAATAGAATGCCTTGTTAAAATATTCATCTATTCATTCTACTTGTAAAATGATGTATGGGTCATTCTTAACATGGGTAAAATAATCAATTATGTAATCGATATTCATGCTTTGCTCTATTCGTTTATTTAGTGAAATTATTCCTGTCTTATAGTGATGATAACCACCTTTTCACCTTCTTTTAAGGTGTCTCCTACACTATTTATTTAATCGAGTTTTCTATCATCGCCTGAAGAACATTCAATAGAAACATTTCACCAAATCGAATTAATCATATTATTGAAAATGATAATACAACTTTCTTAACCTTAACTTACTGGAGCTAGGCAATATCTTGGAAGATGCATAAAGCTCACTATTTGCTTTCAATAACTGAAATTGGCTGACAATGTTTATATAAGAAATCATTCAAAAAACAAAATCCCAAATCCCAGAGAAATTGCAATAAGAAACGATGTATATGCATAGACAACATCAAGAGTCAGTCAAGTGGAGTCTGAAGTAACAGAATCAAGCCTTGTTTCAGGAAGAATAGTAAATAAAACAAGTAAAAGGAGACAATTGATAGTAGCCTTGCCAACTTAATTGTTGTGATCAGTTAGAGCAACTTCGGAAAAGAACTTGCCGCAAAATATGCCGGTGATACGTAAAAAACACGAAGCACATAAATCCAAATAAGATACTTGGTCTAGGAAGGCACCTTCAAGTCATTTAAAGCTTCATTATGCAATGTACGCAATCAAGCGGGGCAATTGTCATCATAAACAAATAATGCCAAGAAAGGAGAATTATTGGTAGTCATCACGATTTACATCTTAAATCCTGACCCTAATCATTTAAAAAAAGCTCCAGACTCTAATGCGAAAATCGAGCGCCCACTAATAAAATAAAAGCCTTGGGAATGGTAGTTGTTCAACCGCATAGTAATTGTCCCCATGAGATCAAAATCCGCTACCACATACTTGCCATTGAAACACACGCGACATTTGGAGATGGGAAGCAAAATATATTCAGAGTCAAGCTTAACTCATACAAGATATAATTCAATTCTGATCTCTAATTGCAAGAATGTCCTTATCTAGACCTTTGTTACTAGAAATATCAAATCCTTCCCACACCATTTAGTCCTTCATCAAGACTCTAAACAAAAACATTTACTTAAAACTGCACTCATGGACTGAATCTACAGTTGTATAAAATTGCAAAATTCTGGCGTCCACGTTCAGGAGGATAACTAGCAAACATCACTGCTCAAGAACGAGAAAATGCAAGAAAAGAAAAGAAAATTAAAGAACAGCTTACTTGAATTTCAGAAACAAATAGCAAACAACAGCACTTGAGAAACAAATAGAAAGCTTCCTTGAAGCAGAGAGCAGACAAAAGAATTAGAACTTCATGGGATCCAAATTTGAAATTTGTTAATCGATATCTGGGTTTCAAGATCAAATACCATGTTATAGATTCAAACAAAAACAAACCATGTCGTCTCCGACGACCCCAAGCTCCTTCAAAAAACCCCAAATGGTGGCAAACCAAGTACAGCTGTTCATTGCTGCTGCGGCGGTTCGTACAAGTCCGATGATCTGTACCGCCAGACCCGGCAGCATCGACACAAGGCCAGCTTTATCTGTTGGTGATAGAATAACGATACAAGTAAAGATTTTCTATCTTTGAGAAGATGATCTTTAAAAATTTGAAGGAATCGTTGCCGATCCACAACTCCATCCTTCTTTTCCAAATTCCTCCCCATCTCAATACTGATCAACCCCAACTGTTTCTTCTTATTTATAAAATTTCTGTTAGAAATGTCATATCTTAGTTTAACTCCCTTCAAAGATAATTTTTTATTATCAAAAAAATAAATGTTCCTTTTATTTTTTGCTTTTAGTATGTGCAATGTAATTTGATGTCATTGTAAAGCATTGAGACAGTACAAAAAGTACATCTATCAATCATAATTTTTACTTTGGTTGCTTTTGATCATTGATAAAGAGTGTCTGAATTTTAATTATGGACAATATTTGTAGCTCATTGCACATAGGCATGAAAGTCAAACACACCTTTTCAATTACTTGCTTCTTGTATATTTTAAGTGATCAGCATCATGCTGTGTGTTGTGAATACTCGATTTCGTTACATTTCACGTTGTAATACCACATTTCCATGTTGCAATTTTTTATCTTTAGATTCTTATGGGATGGATGCTAATCCATGAGTGTTGTAGATGATTGCTCAATGTTTTCAATGTAGGGCCAAGTAGGCAAAACTACTTAAGTAATTAGTTTGTAGGTTGTTTGTAATATAGACTCTAAGGAGGGCGGTCTAAAGCACATTTAGATACTATCTTACTTATTGTTAGTCAGAAGAAGTTGAGCCTAGTTGATGTTGGACGGATGGCCACAGTTTGCAAGTCATGGAGGTCCATTCGCCGAGAGAAGGATTGTTTTGCCTTACACGACCAGCGTGAATATTGGAGAGATGCCTTTTCCCTGGTGGATAACCCGGCCACACGGGAGGCAAAGGGGAGGCGGTGTTACGGGTCAAGCTACATGAAGAGTACACCAAACAAGAAATACTTAGCATATTCATTACGAAGGCCATATTTACATGTAGCTCGAGTGAATTTGAATGCGGAGTGGTGGCTGTCCTTACAGCAGAGACTGACCTTCAGGCTGTTTTTGCTAGATCTGGCGACCCTACATGGACTCTCCTTCCACATCTCCATCCACAAGATGATGGAGAGGCCGGGACTTGTTATTTCACGAAGCGAAGCTTTTTGTCATTACCTTCCATGCTGACCTCGTTGTATTAGATTTGTATGACGACCCTGATCAGCATAGATGGAAATTGATCTCCTCTGAACTCCGCGATACATACAAACGTGTCTTAACACCAACATATGTGAGGAACGAATTTGAATGGATGTTCAATTTTTATTTGGTCCAAATAGCAGGGGAGTTAGTTGTTGTCGGGGGAAGAAGGAAAAGAGGAACAACTACCAAACTAGCAGGATTGCGGTGTTCAAACTGATACAGAAAGGAGAGTGGTGCCAAATAAATGAGATTGGTGATTGTTGTTTGTTCCTCGGTACCGATGAATTCACCTGCCTCTTTCCTACTCCCCGTGGTTGCCGTCCAAATCGCATATACTTCACTCGTGATTTTTACTTTATACCAGCTTGCCGCACAATAGCGGGCCAACGACATGGTTGTTTATTCCATCGAAAATAACCAGTTTGGTTCATTTTACTATGGGGAAGTTTTACTTGCCGAATTCTCTCCCTCGCTTTGGGTTACGTTGAAGCCTAGCTAGCCAGTGGAATAATGCTTTTGTAGCAGTAATATCAATTATTTTCATAGCCATAGGATGATATACTCAGGGTAATATCTTAACAGTTTTAATAAGCATAATAAATCTTACTTATTTTGTGTGAATTTCATTGTAATAGTTATATCTGGTCTGAGCCTATTGCATACAATAGGCTCTGCTGATCATAAACTATTCCATTTTAAGAACAATCTTACTGTAGGTCTTGATTTGATTTGAGTTCAACATGGTTCATGAGATTAAGTAATCCTTTAATGAGGACCATTTTTTAGAACGAAAAATTATTCCAATTAGTTCTTTTTCAATTACCTCACAAGTTAATCATCTCAAAGGCTTGCAAACCCTTTCAATTGCCATCAATCTCACCTCCAAGACTCTAAATTGAGACTCATAAATTTCAAACTAAAATTTCAGTTTCATAGATAGGATATCAGTTTCATGTTGACAATAAAAGGTATGCCAATACAAAATTTTCCAGCTGCGGCATGATGAATCGTGATAGGAGGAATTATAGAATAAAATTTTTAAAACATGATTTATAAAAGAAAAAACGAAGGGCTAGAATAGCCTACCACACTTCAAGTTACAAGCAAATTTTTTTTCTAAATTTACAGTAGAAAGACCTTCCTTTTTGTAGGTGTGTTTGCTTTTCATTACGGAGGAAAGGATAGTCTATTAACGTAGGTCCTACCTTAATTTTCCGACGCAACCTTGTAACTACTGCTCTTGCAACCTTCTAACGTAGCAGGTGAATGGCGATAAATGGGACTCGATGGGTATCTGTCTGATTTTATTTCATTTTGGTTGGCAAAATAACCATTTTAATTTAATACAACATCAACATAGATTGTATAACAAACTTCCTTAGATAAACAGACAGCTACATAACGTTGGGTAAAAAAAAAGAACCCTAAATATATATTCTCCTAACACTGCCCCATGTTTTGAGGTGTAAGTATGTTATAACATAGCCTCTAAAACGACACATGGTTCATTCCCAGCACCTGGAAAATAATCAACTATGTAATCGTTATCCATATCTGCGGCATATAGGGCATCAGTTATGCACTCTCCACTTACCCGGTGTGAGTGTCCCCGTCTAACACCAATGGTAACTTCTCTTTCATCCTTCCTCCTCATTAAGACCAGCGTATCTCCTATAGCTAATTTCTTGTCTTTACGAAATTGACTCCATCCTTTTGACAAGCTCCAGTTTAAATAATGAAGATCCAGGACACTTCCATCGCTATAACGTATAATGGTAGGATTATAAAACAGGGCTCTGCATGCAGCCCGCGGGAGGATGCATGACCAGCGAAAATCATTATAACTTAGAAGTCTTTCAAAAACTGTTGTATCGTCTTGTATTCCATGTCTTTGGTAGGCTCCAACTACAGGGTGCAGCAAATTTCCTTGTGGCCGAGGCCGGAGTATGAACCTTATTAAAGATTTAAAAGACTTGAGACTTAATATTGTTGCGAAAGACTACGTTGTGGAGTGATTATAAATTGTAAACTTCGAATTTATTTTCAATTCAATGAAATTAATATTTTACCTAGCAAAAATATGATCAAGAGCTGGCGGTGATAATGTGAGGAATTGGACATCTAACACGGTTGCCAACCTGGGTGTCTGGAGGTCCAATCCTGGATGATCAGTCGGCATCACTCCCGTAGATTGATCTATGTGCACATTCGGCAAGTATAGAACCTCTGAATCCTTAGCCGGAATTCTGACATTAGCTCCAGCTATGGCTGCCCATATTGACGACATGGCGGTTTTGATGAGTGGAGGAATCGATTGAAGAATTGGAAGCTCTTTGCATTATAAGCATGCACGCAGGGGAATAGAAAATGTTGAAATTTTGATATAAAAGTTATGGTTTCAAAAACATTAATATATTAACATATGTATTGTCTACTATTGGAAATTATAACCATTGAATAGGTACGAAACCGAGGTAACTTTTAACTCTACATTTTCCATAAACTGAGCGAATATTTAAGTGAAGAGATGCATTCTATAAATTTATGTAGTTTTTAACTTTACGTATTCTCGTATGGTAAACGATATATATAATTAAAGGGGGAGGGCGGGGTTCCTTAAAGTAATTAAGTTTATGTACAACCCATAATTTTACAAGTGAGATATGATCATAATAATAACTCGTAGAAAGTTCTTTCACTATGCTATAGTTTTGGTGCTTAAAGCTCTAGTACTGTCGAGATAGAATCTTAAATAAATTCCTATATTAATCTTGGTAAGTATATTAACTGCATATTAAATAATTTTATCATACATGTTTATATACCTACCCTTGATCTGTTGTCTATGAACTCATGTATTTTTATGACGTAGAATTCGTGGTAAAACCACCATGTTTTTGCCAATCATCACAATTTTGTGTTTATGTTATTCCATCTTTGTTAAAACCCGAAAGTAATAAAGTCAATAGTGGTATGAACATTTCTTAAAAGTCAAAGTGGCTAGCCCAATAAGTGGAAAAAGGATCGATCCAATTTGGCCATAGCCAAGCCTTTTTTTTCTTGAAATTCTTAAAACACTCAAGTAAGTTATTTTAACATTTTTTTTTTAAGAAATAATGAAAATAGTCCCCCATTTTCGATAAGACTCAGAACTTTTTGATTTTTTCATTCATGAGATTGCTAGCTCTCTTGAAAATTTTGGATTTCCAGATGTTTTGCCCCAGATTGCAGTACCCCATAAATATTGGAATGATTTTTGCATACGCCGTGGGCCACGACGCCATCTGTCACCGTGCAATCAGTGTTCAAGTCGTGGCAAATCAGGTGTCCCCGAATATTAACCACAAACTACTCGTTAGCTGCTTCCTTCATTAGCATGTAGCACATCCCTCCCTTCTATCTTCAACCCATCTCCTCCCATATTCTAAATCCGCCCGCCCTCAACCTCCATCTTCCTGCTCCCCATCTCTGATCTCATCTTTCTCATGAGAAGCGTTAGTGGCGTTGTGGCAGATGGGCTACTGGCCGATGGGCAAATCAAAAGTCGAAGGGGGTGGTTGAGCACGGTTCCAGCAGAGCTCCCCTTCTATTATCTGCAGCTTTCCTCTTTTGTAGGCTCAATGTTTTTGCATCCATTCATAATTTCTTTATGTATCTTTATTCATTTCTAATTTGTGCCCAATCTAAGTATCCAAATCGAGAGCTTTACCTTTTTCAAACACCTTTGCACTTCAAGAATTTGTTTCAGCGTAAAAATCATGGTCTATGAGTAACTGGGATTAAGTTGTGACTGACAGCGGGAAAAAATGCCGATCACACCAACGACTAAAGCTCGTTGTTGGCCAATAAAATCTAGTTTTAGATTGGCAAAGAAAGACGTACTGACATTCTTGGCAAAGAAATAATTTGGATTGACAAAGATATAGTCTTGGCAAAGAACAAGTTCATGTAATTTGCAATAGTACTAAACTCGAACTAACAGCATGTAAATTACCTTTTATGATGAATGCAATAATATTGATGAAAATTTGGACGAAAATATTGATCATACTATCTTCAAAATGATACAAACACAGACATAGTCAGCTTGCATCGTGTATGAACACCAAATAATGACAGTAATATACAACGTTTACAAGAATAAAATAGACTAGCTTCGAGAGGTCAAATCATGAAAACGTGTTGAAACAAGATGACATTTAAATAAAAAATTAGAAGATTTTGTTGAATAACCAAATGGTTGCAGCAGACAACAACACAGGTTTTGACCTTGAGGTGACTCAATTCTGCCTGTGGTATCAATCATCCTAAGCAATACCTCAAACAAATATTCAAAATAAAGAACAATTGGTGCGCAGAGAACAATCGTTCACGAATGCAAGCCTACATCTCAATTTCATCCAAACCAACTAACCTGCAAAAAATATAAGTTTTACTCAAACAAACATAATATAGGAATTATAAAAAAAATTTAAAAGAAAGCAAATTAAACTCCAGTTTTATTTTAACAAATTAAACTAATCTCTCATCTCGATTTTATTCCGCATGCATTTACCAATCAAAATCCAAAAGAACTCAAAAAAACACAAACTAGAGCGAGAAAGTTTTAAGGTTTTCGAGGACAGTGTGGCACGGGAAAAAGATTAAGTTAACTTATTTTCTTATCGTGATTTTTTAAAAAGAGAGACGGTAACGCCCGTCTTTTTTCTTACCTGATACCCAAAAGGTGTCTCACTGTCGGGACCATGATTCCTAAGTTGGCTCCATGAATCATGCAGGTTCATGGACTTGTTTATTGTAAGGGAATCGGAGCCAATTTGTGTCGCACAGAAATAAAATTGCAAATATTCTACTTAGTTTGCAATTTGCATCTGCTGTTTAATGTTTCTTGACAAATAGAAGGCTTTATGATCACAACATAATGAACTTTTTTTCTCGCGCAAAAGATTTTGGCATCAGGGGTTGGAGAGAGTTCCTTTCAAATTTCTACTCGTTTTAGTCGTATTTTATTTAATTTCTCATGAATAACTAGTGCAATTTTGTGTTCTACCCGTGGGCTAGCTGAATCCATTTTCCTCACACAAGCGTAGTAAGTTTTGCAGGCATTGCTGTCATTTTTGCAATCAAGTGGAAGATAGTGAAGCCATATGACATATTTTAGTACTCTATAAAATCCTCCAAGATAATGCAACGCAGTGTAAGAAAGTGTTACCATTCGGGGTAAATTGTATTGATGTATGTAACGTGTATTCTCATCCCACAATTCATTAGTCATTGCCAAATTTTAAGGAACGATACCTCGCCCCCAGGTCTCAAGTGCACGTGAGTGAAGGATGAAAGCTATACTCTTTGCATACGCTGTGCATGGGTAGCCAGCTATGTCTGTGAATTACAAGATGGGATGGGCCGATGGGGTGCTCTTTCGCTGGTTTTTGGCCCCAGAAGGAGATGTCATCGGTGCAGAAATTATAGTTCTCCACTGTGTTGTTTCTTGCTCTGATTGCAAAATCTAGTTAGCTATCTCCAGGACAATAGGGATGCAGATGTGTCTTAGTTTAATATGTGCTTTTGGATCTACAAATTAGTAAACTATATACAACGTAAAACCTACGTTTCGCTGGGTATTCTTCAAACTGATGGCCATATGCTTTCAATTGGACCATGGGCCAGATCGATTTGTATACTATTATTATTGACTCTGTTTTTTGCCTTTTTTAGTTGTAAATAAAAGTATTTTAAAAACGTCTGTTCAAAAAAATTCGCCGCATGCGGCGTTCAAATATCGTTTAGATTATACACATGGATACAATTGAGTTGGACCAATTTCATAAGTCTAGTGAACCATTGAGTTGTTCCTTATATACTAGCAAGTAGCAAGAAAAATTTTTCAGGCTAGGAGAAGAGAGGATTTGACATTCCGCATGAAGCACAGCTTCATTACGAAGACGATGAACCCAACATTTGATTTTCAACATGTGTACATTGAAAGAAAAAGAGGGACCATTTGATTTTTACCATTCATTGTACTGACCAGTTTGGAAATGCTTGCTTTAAATGCCCACAGCCGAAAACCATTATATTATCAACCAAAAAAGTAATATTGATCCAACTGAAAAATTTGCAGGGAGATTCTGTTTTTAGTAATGCATGGACACTGCACATCATATTAGCTTAGTAGCTCAAAAGCTAATGTATACCCTTTGATTAAGTAGAATTTTGGAGTCCGTTTCTCTGCGTTGCTTCTCCTGGGCATATACCATTTAACTTTGCTTAAATCCGACATCTGAAGGCAGTGTATGGTGTTCATTCTTTGCCTCCAATTAACAACTCATCTGCAAAGCCGCCAAAGCCTCTAATATAATTAGCTGTGGCATAAGCTTGGTGGCTTATCTTCCAGGACTTGGAATGTATATCTGTTTACTGCTTTTTGGCATTATGGCTATGATCTTCTTACGTTATTTAATTTCGTTGCTGTATTTCTTGTTTTGCATATTCGTTTTTCTTTTTATCACCGGAGAAGCACGAGGTTATCTTGGTAGCCGGCGGTTTTTAGCTGAACTGGAAGCTATCTCTGATGAAGTCGGGGGTCTCAATGATGCATTAATTGACCAACTGCTTTATTTGTATTAACATGTATTTGTCTATATGATTGAAGCAATCTTGAATGCTACCTGTTGCTTCTTTCTTTTAACGTACTTTTATTAGTTTTGGGTATTTTTTTAGTTGCTTAAAATTTTTTTGCCTTCATACCGTGGTTTTCTGTTTTAGTATGTTATCTATTTATAACAACTAGTAATGCACGGTACAAAACATTAAAAAAAAAGGTATTTGTAAATCGAAAAACAGTCTGATCGCACATCTTAGCGGCCACAACCAACCCAATATCATGCTTTCAAAACTAACAAAACCAACTCATTATCATGCAATATGAAAACAAATTAAAACGATCTCGTCATGCAAAAAGTTCTTACAATTTGCAACGCATGCAGCATGGATATAGTAATGTCTATATATTGAAAGATAGATTCGCTTCTAATTAATCAGATATAAAATCAATGGGGGAGGTAGAGGACCGCGTTGTGGATCCAAACTTCTGGAAAGCGGTTGCGGGGGGATCTCACCATTTCCCAGACGCAGGTTCTCCTGTCTATTATCTCCCCAACCTTCACCGAGATGCCACCCTTGCACCTGGGATGCTGCCACCTTCTGGTCAAGACCCGTTGACGCCAGAGAGAATCTCTGCTGTTGTTGTGAGCTGCGAGCTCAGGGCGCGGGGTGAAGACGTCCACATTCGATACACTCTGTCTGTTCCTGATCCTGATGATGATGCAGCACAGAATCTGGTAGAAGGAGTTCTGCCCAGCTTGGACGAGGGAGTTGTCACCTGCAACAAGAGGCCTTCCTCCACAGACCTTAGGAGGGGAGAGGCATGCCTTGTTCCAAAATTCATGGCAAGGGCACTACTGCCGCAGTTCTTCGGACCTTCTAGCTGGTACCAAAAGTAGGTCGCACCCCGTCGACTTTGTTGGCATCCAAGGTAATGAGATGCGACTGAGACATAAGCTGGTATTTGCTACTCTCACGAACCAATTTGCTGCTAATGATGGGTGGGATGCTCTCAAGCAGCAGCATGAGCTTAGGGAGAACGACTACATCGTGTTGGCGAGGGTCCAAAATGTTCTGCGATTTGGAATGCGCCGCATCCAGGTAGGTGCTAGAGTCTCGGTGGGAGATGTTGACGCGGCCTTCCAAAGTGCCCAGCAGGTAGGCACCGTATATACTGTGGACTACTATCCCGGTCGGGGCAATGACGAGTACGTTGTGCTGAGGAGTCCGGTAGATAGTTCTCATAACCTGCTCGTCGGCCAAGCGATCAGAATCAGATCAGAAGAAGATGAAATAGGAAAAGCTGATTGGGTTGCTGCCACCATTCGTGGTCCTACTATCGACTCCGATAATTCAAGCCGGTTATTTTCAATTCGGATGGACCGAAAAAAAATCCGCACCAGGGTCCGACCTTGGCACTTGAGGACGCCAATTTGAGCACAAATAATACTTGATTTGGAAAGGAATTAATGGCATAAATAGTCGTTTAGTTAGTATAGTAGTAATGAGTGAATAAATTTTCCCAGAATAGAGTTAGTTTAAGATTTGAAGCTTGGGTAGTTCTCTGTTTGTACCACAAACAGTTGAAGTCTGTGTGGTTACCGGTAGCCAATTGTGTTCTCTTATATATTGCGTGAGAGTTTAACTGAGTTGTTACCAATTCGATTGTGGTTGTTATTCATATTAATTACAAATAAAGCAGTTTATGTTTACGGCTTTTGTTTTTGTCATTCTCCTTTTAATCATAATCATCCGGAATTTGGATGTGTGAGTGCTTTGTTTTCAATTTCTAGATATATATCATGTGCTCTATTTAATTATTATTATTATTATTATTTTAGAAAAGAAAACGTGGTTGAAAACAGTCAACGACGTTGTAATTTTGCAGATTTACCACGATGGCTTTTAAGGATATTGACTAACTCATCTGTTAATAACTATCGGGATTTTGTGTTTTACCCGTGGATTGTCTGATTTCGTTTTCCATTTACCCAAAAGTTATTGCAGACATTGTTGTCATTTTGTTAAGCTGCGAGTGAAACACGGTGATGGCATACCAATCCTTGACGCTAATAATGCAACTAGCTCAATATAATAAATTGTTACCATCGACTGTAATTTATATTGATGTGTTGTATTTGTTCTCAACCTACTATGATTCAAGTCATGGGATTCGGTGGTTTACAAAAATCCCAACATCATGTGCTGCCGCACACGCGTAATGGATAGGTTACTCTTTCACGCATGCCCGACGTAAAAAATAGTGTATATATATATATATATATATATATACACTATTTTTTACG
>JAVDBV010005530.1:0-20327 GCA_032619315.1 Piper longum | reverse complement strand
TATATATATATATATATATATAGGTTAGGATCTTTTCTCATCAATATTATAGTCATAATTTGTGTGGACAAAGACTCGGGTAACACTCTCTTTAAATAGTGGTAATTAAACTGATAATTAATGGTCTTGAATGTTCTATATATGTGGTTATATATTCATGATGTAGCCAATTAAGAAGTAGATATAGTTTAATCTATGAACAACATCATGAACGAATTGAATTAAATGGTTTATTAAATATATGCAATATTAAACAAGGCATTCATGAACAACATTAGAATTACATTTTCTTTTAAAAAAAAGGCTAACACATGTACACCTACAAAGAAAGCGAGGATTGGTGGCTAGCTTATGGGAAGGATCACCATCCAGTGGAGTACTGGCCAAATACTCTCTTCAATGGTTCCTTTGACACCTCTGCTTATTTGGTTCATTGGGGTGGAGAAGCCATTATCGGATCACCATAGAGCGCATACCCTCCAATGGGCAGTGGCCACTTTGCTGAGGAAGGTCATGGAAAGTTCTTATGTGTAAAATATACAGGTGGTTGATGCTTCTGGGCAGAAGGTAGATGCTCCAATTGATCCATCTGGAAGTGTCCAAACCAGTGGCTGCTATAACATAGCTGATGGTGGTAATGAGTTTGAAGGAAATGGGTCTACTATGGTGGACCTGGAGGAGCTTGCAATTAACCATATTCAAGAGAGATGAATAAATTCTGATCAACTTCTCTATATATAATATGTGTTATGTACTTCGATGTGGTTAAAGAATTATGAAGTTAAAATTAGGTATGTATCTTATGTTGACGTTAAGTTCAATAGTAGTCTGAAAGACAAGTCTGTGCTGAATGGATACATATATTGATCTTAAACCTTATTCTAATTTATTGAACATTTAAGTCTCAATTTTACTTATATTTGATAGGATTAAAAGGGGTGGAAGACTTTTTAGGATGTGTGGTGGACCTTTGAGAAGTTTAACTTAATGTTAATAAAAATAGATAATCTATTTTATTATCTTGTAATTTATTTGCAATAAAATTTTAATTTAACTTGAGAGGATAAATTTGCAATAAATTATAATTCGCAAGACCTTGAATGGGAATGCCCATTATACAATCATATCATCAAGTCAAAAAATAAACATAATATTGAACTTAAATTATGTCAATTACGAAAGTTTTAAGTTAATCAAGTCCTCTTAATTCAACTCCAGCGAGAGATGACAAGCTCGTGATCACAGCTGCCAGCCACCATCTTCAAATCACGCAGGGCCCTTGGCAGGCGTCAATCCCGGCCACCACATGCACCCCATGCTTTCCTGCCTACTTCTCTTCTGCACCTCTAACCAGTGACAAATCTCTGTTATGGTCTGCTTGTTATAAGTAAACCCACAAAAAAAAATTAATTTTTTTTTAAAAAAGAACTGTTATGTCATTACTCCATCCCAAGTTCAATGAACGGGGGATGATTGATATGATTTGATGGGACCAGTGCCTAATGTATTAATCCCCAATTTACAATCAACTAGGAAGAGGCTTTCCATTGGACAACAGATTCAAATATTTTTCATTTAAGCTTTTGTCTATCTAATCAGCTTCTAAGACAGACATGTAGCTGGCATTTTTATAATTAATGATATATGATATGCCTAATTGGTATAAACAGAAAAAGGTCAATGGCTTCCCTCCTTCACCAAAAAAGTTTAATTGGCACAAGAATGGCAACAGCCAGTGACCTATATCCAAATAATATATCAGTTTGGAAAAAACAACTAATGTCATTATTTTTTTCCAAGTCTAATGTGATTATTATTGAAGTTTAATCATACTTTGCTTTAGGAACTGTTTGCTCTAAAGAGAAATTTCATGCATGCACGCCAACCCTATAGTTACTACACTGCTTGTGCAAGGATTAAGTTACCGTGAAGAATAATATCCAATTACAATAGAAGCAGCAAATAATATATATCTTATATCCTATATATATATATATATATATATATATATAGCTTTATAATCGTAATTAGCCTAACTAAGTATATATATCATGAGCCAGAGTAGATCCTCGGGTATTAAATGATACACAATTATATCACTTTACATTCATTACCCAACAATTTTTATTTAATGTTTTTACGAAAGTTATCCCACAACCTGACCAGGACCAAGCTGATCATATTCCAAAATTTTATGTATTATAATAATAAAATATTATTAGAGTGAATTTGATAATTAACTTACTTATTAACACTTATCTTTAAATTTTGTAAATAAATAAAAGTAGAGCATTGAAGGTGTTAATAAAAATTAATAAAAATTGGTGATATATTAATGAGCTCAATTCAATCCAGTTGAACCACAAATATTATAATGAGACCTAAATACAAATTAATTAGACTGAGTTATCTCTTTAAACTGATTAACCTAAGTTAAAATTTTATAGGCTATCTCTATTAATATATCAAATCACCCCAGTAGATATTGGATACAAAATTAACTTTGGAGCTTTTGCAACCTACTCTCCTTAGAAAATTACTTCGTCGAAATTTCTACCCCGGACATGTGGCTAACAGTCTACCCTATATCCAATTTAGTTCATTATATAATGCGGAACTAAATTGGCTCTGATAACAATTATAGTGACCTAGCCCAATACAAATTAATGGGTCTAACTCATTTTTTAAAATGGGTAATCAAAATAAAAAATCTATAGACGATCACCAATAATATATACCAATAGGTATATTACAAACTTTAAAAAATTGTTATTGTCGGACTAATTTGAATGTAATAAGTCTCCATGGGCTTCACTTACTCTACAATTTGCTAACTTTATTAGCAAGGTTTTCTCAAAGTTTATCTCCAAAACATTAGCCTCTCCCACAATTAATGTGGGATAAATAATACAAATTTCCCTCTCATACATCAAGTTATTAAACTTATCTCCTTGTGATACATACTAGGGTTACATATAATAGTGAAGTTCTAAAAACTTTTAATTTAAACCCAAATAATTTTTTTCTTCACACATGTCGAACATATGTTCGAGTGAATTTTCAAGAGACTCTAATTTGGGCTCTAACTAGTCAAAGTTACCCTTGATGCCAGATAATATTTAGCTTAATATCATTCATATTACCAGTTTGGATTCATTAAAAATTAGCTCCAAAAATAAGACTGAATCAAAACTTATCACCAAATAATTATCATTGGTCTCTCCTACAAATGATATGGAGTAATCTAATCTTGAACTTTGAGTATCTCTTAGAGCTATCTTTCTACATAGGACTGTGCATTAGTAGCTTAAATCCTATGTGAGTCCAAGTTCAATTTTAAGTGTGCAGGTCATAAATTATGTGCCTAAGTGAATATTAATTCACAGCTTCAATATATACATATTCATCTGCATTATATATGATTACATCATTTACTATAGCTAGTTAATTTATGTAATTTACTTTAAATATTAATCACATGAACATTGTTTATTTTTAGCCAGCTAGACCACTAATCAAAAAATTTAGAACATTGATAGGTGGCAAATGGACAGATACTGATCCTGGCCTCCATGTAAATAATTCCAAGATAACACTGATGCCACATTTCCCCATGTAAGATTAGTTTAGCTGTAATACAAATGTAATTGGGGTTTCTCAAAATTCAAGGTTGCAATCACTAACTTATAATATAATGTGAATCTTGCGTCAGCTTATAACGAATTATTTAAGAGAATCTCTATGCAAATGCTTTTAAATTACTCGTACATGTTTTCCCGGGCAAATTACTCATACGTTGCATGCATCTGATACTAGAAATTAAAGTTGGTTATCTTTTTCAATGGTGTGAGAACAGTTCATTAGCAGTCATTATCTAGAGGTCAGCCTTTGAAACTGCTGAAGTGGGTGGCATATTTCTTGACTGGTAAGTACTGGTGAAGAACTGGTAGATAAACTTACATTTTGGAGATCTGTACTTTATTCAATCCAACTAAAACATCAATTAGTTTGGATCAACCAGCTGTTCTGCATCTACTCATACCCACTTAACCTGGCAACATTAACTCCAACCCAGAAAATTCTTCCCGAAAAACAAAATGGTCATGCTTGAGTGGAAGACACCGCCACGTCATATTGATGAACACCAACTGCATCTTACCAAATGATCATTTTTCAATTGAAAATATAAGTACTTTTTTCGAAAGAGTATAAATGTTTGCACCAGTAGTGATCATGTTCCAAATACGTAGTAACTTTAATTGGACATGCACAGTCAAGTAGTATCAAATGAAAAAAGAGATTGTAACCAGTAATATTTTGTAATTACACAATAAGATTAACAACAGCTTTGATTGTATCAATCATCAGATCACAAGACAAGAGAAAGAATGCTAAAAAAATTAAGAGAACATCTCAACCTTTCTGAGCCTAAATTGCAGCAGCATGGCCACCCTATCCTCTTTACCCATTTCTTTATATGAAGATTGCAGCATTGCCGTACCTGCTTTTACGATATTCCCGGTGAAAAGATAGAGAGAAAGATGGAAACTTGAGGACAAGACTGACACAAAACCCTTTTCAACCATGTACTGTCAAAGCTTGTCATTAGTAAAATGATCAAGACACCCAACAACGCATAGTGGCCTATATTTTCTACCCGTTACCAGTGATATCCTTAATTTTACAACCGATAGTGCATGGCCGGCGATCTCTCTTGTAGTTTGCCACACTTGATGTCAATTGGGTCAGTGAAGAAGAGATTGGTCTCATTGTGCATGTTGTTGCTCATGTCATTAGTAGTATTCAACTGCTTGATCTCCTCAAGTTCGTAGTCTAGCAGGGACAACTCATTAACACTAGCTGCACTTGGCCTATGAACATAATGATGGGTACAGGGGGTGATCATCTTCGGGTCAGAAATCTCCTCCAATCCATTGTAGATGAAAGTTTCTAACTTGCTCATTTCCTGATCATGCTGTTTAGTGTAGAGAAGGTGATGGGCAGTGCTGTTTTTGTGGTGGTTTTGGCTGCTGTAACTCGCATCAGACGAGTAGCAGCTTTGATCTCCTCCAAACATGATAAGTTGGTTGCAGGAGAATTGATGGGGAAGGAAGTTATGAGAAGGGACTTGAAGGGGAGAATCAGCAGACATGTTTGGAAACAACCCAAGTGGGTGGGAAGCTGGTGATGTCCTCAAGGTGGTGGTGTAGGAGCTTCCATATTGAGAGGATGAAGAAGAGGGGGAAGGATCTAGCACTGGAACTTGCTTATGGAGTGGAAGGATCCCAAGCAGCTTCTTCTTCAGTTTTGTGTTCCAGTAGTTCTTGATATCGTTGTCAGTCCTGCCTGGTAACTGAGCTGCTATGATTGACCATCTGTAATTCACAGAAAATTATGTTCATAACAAAAAGTTGTCTCTGATCTCATAATTGAAGGACTCCATGAAAAAAACTCTAAACATCCAAAAATTGAAAATGTCACGAACTTGTTACATGTAAACTATAAATATAGTGAATTTAAGGACTAGAGAACATGTTACAAAGGCGTGCAGCAAGGTGGGCATTTGTTGAACCAGAAAGGGAATTGTTTCCGTATAAAGTTTTTTGATCAGAAGATGGAGAACCATAAATTTATGCAAATAAGTACAAAAATATAATCTCTCTTCTGCGATGATAAAAAGTAAGTTGGTGTTCCTTTAGTTAACTCACCTGCTACCAATACTTGCAAAAAGGCTGCAGATAATCCTGTCTTCATCATCAGAAAACTCCCCATGCTTAATGTTAGGCCTCAGATAGTTGAGCCATCTCAACCTGCAACTCTTCCCACATCTCCTCAGACCTAAAACAACATTCAATCTCAATTAAATCGAAAACCCAAAAACAAAATCAAACAGTAAAAGATTTTTGCATACAAACCAGCCTTGTGAGGGAGAGCAATCCAGTTGCCACCAGTCCCATGCTTCTCAATGTACTCCTTTAGCTTCTGATCTTCTTCAGGAGACCAAGGGCCTTTCGTCACATTTGCTTTGTCACAGCAAGGGGCTCTCCCCATCTCCAAGATCAACAGTTGAATCACAGGATCAGATGCTTCAGCACACAGTAGATAAGACTTCACACAAGGAGGATTAATGGCTCTCACCCCACTTGGTCTGTTTGCTCCTTTGTTTCAGACATGGGCTTCAAGAACTTGCAACATTGATACACATATATAGAAAAGTCAAAGACTCATCTCTCATGTCCGTTATCTCTCTCATGTCTGTTAATATTGTTTAGAACCAGCTTTTAACAATAATAAGCCACGCTTAACCTCTTCCTGTCCACAGAAGTGAATCAAGACAGAAGTCATTGGCTCTACTAAACAAGTGAAAAAATGACAAGTAAAGAAGACGTTTTCCAAACTCCACATTTAAGTACTGGTGCACTTCAAAGTCCACTGTTTGCCGGCTTGACAAAGAGAACCATGTTGGCGATAAAATTTAGGCTTGCCGAATTGTCTTTTTAGCTAGGCCTCTATTTACGAAATGCTAATTTAACTGTTAATAGTTGGTAAAATTGTGGACTCATCAACGACGTACCCAGATACATAATATACATTACAAAGACATACGCCATTTATCTACGGTTGCAGGTGAATCGTGTCTACCGTGGGGAAAACGGTAAGTATATAAGCTTTTAAAACCTGTGCGATATTATAGATGGGGAAAAGATTTCAATCGATGGCTGGGGAAATCTTTTATGAGTTGCCTAATTCTAAAGACGGCCCATATAAAATCTTTAAAATTAAAATAAAAATCTTACCCAACGGCCAATTCAACAACCGACGGGGTAGAAATTTTTTTTTATTACCACTCACCAAAGGCTAAATATGACCGCATGTAGCCAGATCTGGTCGCGCCCTGACCGAATATTAGTCTATAGTTAGATCTGGTAACCACATATCAGAATGGTCATATGTGGCCGGATCAAGTTGCTAATGGCCGAATTTGGCCAGGTACAACCAATGCTTCCCTACTAATGCATTTTGACATCCAAAAGTTTCGGAGATTGTTTAGTCCCTTTTATCTTTGGCACAAGAGCACTATTTTGGTCACATGTACTTGGTTGGTCAAGGGTGGTCCGGGTCAAGAAATTGAATTTTTTTTTTAAGATCTAACCGACCTAGATTAGTCATGGTGCAAAATAGGCAATGCCCCTAATTTAAAAAATTATAAATAATACTTTTCACAAATCTATTATAGCCCACACTAAAATTAGCTCTAAATTTTAAGCGTAGCCAATTATAGTCATGTAGACTATATACAATGGCATAGCTACAAAAATCATCTACAATTAGATAATATATTGATTGAAAACTTTCGATATTATGAATTTTTATTACCAAAGATGAAAAATGGACCGGTCAATATAGATAATTGACTAGAAGAACAATAAGCACAAAAATTTTAATAAATGAGTCTGATTATGCTTACTCATTCGAATGATTAATTATATTATTTGGAAATATAAGTCTAGTTGATATCCAGTCAATTCAAATCAACATTTAATCGTTTGAATTCGTTAATTACATTAATTACGAGGATTATCATATTGGATATGAAGAGCAATTTTAATACTAGTAGAGTAATTATCAGCCAGAGGTCTTATAGTTAATATTGTCGATAAACAACTAGAGAAATATAGATACAAATATCCATTTATTCTTGAAAATAATATTTAATGGCTTAGAGCCAAATATTAGTCGTAAAGCCTTAGAGCAAATTGCCACTAGGTACTCCTATATTCTTGAACCAATATCTATCAACTTTATAAGTATCTTTAATTAATAAATACTATATTCCACGCATGCATGCAATTAGTTCTATTAATAAGGAATTTTTATTACTAATCATCAGCAACTTGGTTTATCGAAAAGATTACACGGCCAGTAATTAGTTCGTTCATTAAATTTATTTATTGTAGTGATTATTCTCCATGAAAAATTTTGCCTCTACAAAAGTGTGAACTTGTGACGCTGAACATGGGCACATTTGCTCGTCTTCAAAGGCTGCTCTGAACACGAGAATCTGGGTTGTTGCCTAGTCTTTGTGCACTATGACCAGAGTTGAGAGCAAAATTATAATTTTATGTTAGCAGAAAGTTTGAAAATTCAATGGTGTATATAATGTTTTATTTGCGTTTCAATGATAATTTTTTATGAATTCTATAATTCAATGGTATTTATTTGTCAACCGATCACTTCGAATTTCAACATTAATGTAACATTATTTCCTATAAGAGGGAGAACCAAGGAAGCGATCTGATTAATTAAAGTGCAGTAATTAATTAAACACCTCTGTTAGATAACATAAACTAATATCCATATATGCATATGGGTTTTTGTAGATTAAGATATTGTTGGTAAAGTCTTGTGTCTCCACTCTGATTATAAATATATATACAAAAATATATCTTTCTGTTAGATAAAGGTAGGGGGGAATTGCATCAGAAACTGTCTCTAATAAGATCCAAATGTTGTGTTGAATTGATCACATAACACATCCTTTAAATAAATGAAGTTTGCAGACCAAGTGATGAAGAAGAAGATGAATGCTTAATTATATGGTCAATGTTCAAAAGAAATGGTCCGGCATGCGTCAAAATTCGTTACATTATTTGTTAGGCAAAGATGGTAGATTTTATTTATGGTTCAGAAGGAGATGGAAAGAGAGGGACTAATTCTTAACATGGTCCAAAAAAGGAAGGCAAGGCTACACCAAATATAGGGTAGTGGGTTGGCTAACCTTGAGATGAAATAGCTCTAGGCATTAATTACTTAGTTCCTATACCTAAGCTATAGGGTTGGCTAACCCTATATATATAATGTGTTTTGTTTTCATTTTTTTTTTAAATTTCATCTAATTGGATATGGTAACAACTTTGCCAACCTAATCAAAATCTACAGTGTGTGTGTGTTTTTATTTTCAGATTTATTTCCTTTAATTTTATCAAATTAAATATGATAACAACTTTGCTAATGTACAGATTGGCGAGCCTAAGTCATCAATTAAAATAATTAACCTAATTAAAATTTTGTAGACATATTTTTACTTAAATTTTATTTTAAAAGATGTTGAATATTAGACTAATTTATATTATGGCTATTATAATCTACCTATTTTAAAAAAAAATTCGTCAAATTTTCTTTTTTTTTTACCTCATTGCTAATTCTTTAGTCCACGTTTAATTTAGCCTATTATCTAATATAATATTAGGTTGACTCTGATACGGTTTGTATTAACCTGACTTAAGTATAACTAATGGGTTTAAATTATTATTTTAAAAGTAATTAATTAAATTAAAGATTTACAAACATATCATCATTTATATATTAAATCTTATATAAGAGATATTAGATATGAGATTAATTTTTATAAAAATAATTACAGATACAAATATAATTTTTTTTAACACTAAGCAAAATGGCATTTACCTTGGAATAATCTTTTTTAAAAAATATACATTATTCGTGGTAAAAATTATAGTCTAATTGCTTAACAAACACATTGTCAAACTCCGTAAAATTCGTAAAATGCTATATATTTTAACAAATTTAATCAATTTCGTATCAAATGCATTAATCTCAATTATAAAATAGAAGGTAAACGTATCCTCATCTTGCCCGCATCCAACATTGAACATTAGATCTTATGACTATCGTGATGATAGACGTGACGACTGCCAATGTTCCTTTCACTGCTATAACAAACACATGAGACTTCTTCCCCTCCTTACTTATGACTCTAGGCTGTAGTGTTCTTGCTTAGCATTGAATAATGAAAGGCATTATTTTCTTGTTCTTGACCACCTATATATGATTTCTTTGCTGTGATCTTCAAGCACATTCATTTAAACTTCCGAGGCATGACCCATCTTTTTTACTGTTAATATGCATGCATGCAGCAGAGTACTTTGTAAATTATTTATCTGCTGGACAATTAATTTGTATTTAGTTACAGACGACTACATGCATAATTTGCTAATACAGATCCCGATTAGGATAATGATATTTACTAATGACGTAAAATTTATTAAAAAGAAATGTCATTACCAACCAAGTAACCAGACTAGTGTTGACAACCAACTGGTGTGACGAAAAAAACAAGTTTATTCGGAACGAAAGTTCGAAGAACAACAACGAAATCACGGTTATTCGGAACCCAAGTTGATGGATCCCAACTGTGGTAGAATCCTGCATGAATGATAATTGAATCAATTTTGTGGGATCAGTATTAAGGAATGGCAATGTACAACTATATGAAAGAGAAATAAAAGCTGTTTGGAAAATCCGCAAGGAATCAATTTAAAAAGAGAATAAGTGAAAGGATGTTGAAATCAATGTCCATGAGATGAACAGAAGTACAAAATGAGCCAACACTATATCAACTTATTCGCACATCTGTTTCGATAATTATCTGAATCAACACATAAACATGCTGATAGCAATGAATGGTGAACTTCATATTGTGCTCTATACCATTTAATATGAACATTCAGAAAATTTGTTTAAGTGGTTCTTGTATTCTTTCCAATCCATAAACTACTTGAGAATGACAAACATACAGATTACTCAATCAATAAACACTGGAATTGTGAAAGAACGGCAACCCCGAACGCGCATGTATGTATCTCAAAGAAGCCTCAATAGTGGCACTTCTGATGCGGTTCAGATCAAAATTTTCAATTCAATAACCATCAGGATCCTTAGTGAAAGCAGTCCCTTTCATCTTCCCTGTAAGACAAACAACAGTTAAAATGATTAAAGTGAAATTATTGTAAAAAAAAAAGTGAGAAGGAAAAGCAAGCAATTTGTTTATTTTATAGAGGCATGATCAAAGCTAACATAAGGCAAACATAAGGGCACCAAACATGTAGTTATATACAAAGAAAATAGTAAAGATACCCAATTGGAAGCCGGGAGAAAAGAAGGGCATCGTTGCTCACATCCTTTCATGGACAAGGAACTTACGATTATCTGGTTTCTTCACATATTCAACTCCTAGTTTTTGGAAAAGATCGCATGCCTTATAGGTGTCATCAACTGTGATGCCTATATGGCTTGTATACATGACCAAAGAGGAAAAAAATGGTAAAATGAAATAAATTCTTGAACGGCTACAGGACTTCAAACCAAACATCCATGTTACTGACATAAAAATTGATCAAAAATGCATACCAAAGCCACACAGTTATGAGTTTCCATTGTGATAACCCTTAAAATGAGGATCACTTTCGGCTCCACGGTTACTGATTGCATATATGGTATGGGTTAGAAAATCCAAAACATATGGGAAAATTAATTGAAAAATAGAGAACATCCTTACTGTGTAAGCTCAATAGTTGCTTTATAAACAAAAGTCCAAACTGTCCGATCAGATGGATCAGCTGGAGCTGATGACGGATTCTATAGTGCACATCATTAACTCTCAGCATCAGTCCATTCTAATGCTGATATGAAACAGCTTTGTACAATGCTCTTACGAATCTAGTAACCCATGGAGTACAAGCTGAATTTCATCTCTGGAAAGTCCAACCTTTTAAGTAACCTGCAACATTGAAGTAACAGAAAATGCTCTTCGCTCAAGCATAAACAAAAATCTCAAAAAATGCTTTTTCCTATTACATTGGCAAAAAACTATCAATGATGTATCAAAAAACTAAACGCATGGATTCATAAAAACCAACTTACGCCATGCCTAGAATGCAAGAATAAAAGTCAGTTACTTTGCGATCCTTCATCCAGAACATCTGCAAGATGCAGATAAACCATTAGCCTGGAATAACTTTCATCTGATTCTCACTCACTCACTGAACACATACAAACTCTGCAAAACCCATTTGACTATCTGGCCGCCGTTATTTAGGTGGTATCCTGAGATGGAAGAGATCAAATTCCCCCTGGGAATATCTAAGGAAGTGCTTATGTACATCAGGCCAGATGTAAAATAGTAATCTGATTTACATCCGGAATACAGTTGACATGATCATTGGTTCATCTTTATTGCCAATAGCTATCTTATGCATATACTGGTTATTGCCAACTCACGACGTGTCCATCCAAGAAAATAGAAGAATATGGTTAGTTTTCAAATGATCCTTGAAGCTATAATTCCCCTGCAATTTTCAATACAAACATCATCAGGTATCTCTTGCCATCCAGTTTCTTGCATAAGCTTGTAGTGGCTGATCCTTCACTGGATAGACTACATCTTGCCAGTAGAGAGTGCAGGCAGATGAACCAATCTTTGCCAAGATATGGACGTTGTCCCAATCGGTTGTAAGATAACTCAAAGACATATTCCAGACACATGAAAAATTGGTTTCCATGACCAAATTATTTACGCATTAGATAAACCATGTTATTTTACACCTTCTCATATTTTAAGACATATTACTACATAAGCAATACACAAACTTAAGCGTATCAGTCTGACATACAAAACAAAAAAACATAACATCAAGCATATTTGGCACATTCTAATCAAAAAAATTTCCCTTTCTCCTCACTTCACCATAAATAAATCTTCGTTTTCCTCCAAATAATTCCGTTAAATCAGAAATCTTCACCATTAGACCACAATCTAACCATGATTAATTGTGTCCAGCAGACCATTTCTTCCAACATCCAATCATCACACCCCATAAAAATTAAAAAATTTGAAGAACATCCTCCCCACGCAAGTGAGAAAGGTCACTATAAATCCAACCATACTCATTGTATAAAAAATAAAAAAATCGAATGTATCAAAAAAAGGTACCGTCTGATGCATGAAGTATCCTTTCGTAGCTTCATCTTGCACCGAAGACAGTCCCGGATTATTGGAAGGAGACTCCATCGAGGCCATTGGAGAAGAACACAACGGCCGGGAGCAGCAACGCCACCTCCCTACACATCCACACAGATCACAAAAAGTCATATACCAAAGTTATTATCAACACACAACCAACCCAAAAAAAATAATAGAAGCATACCCAGATGCAGCTGACGGAGAAAGGTGGAAGCTTTGGGGGAGGTAAGAGTGAGCGAGATGAGCAGCTCCGAGTAGAGAGGAAGCCATTAGATTTCTCCGACAGACGTCTGTTACATATGGTTGTTGACTAGTCAACAGAGATGCGGTGGGGCCTACCCACATTTTTTTTAAAAGACAAAAATAAAATTTGTAATATTAAACTAAATTATAATGATATTCAATAAACAGCTAACAAAGATGACTGGGGTTTTAGGACATGAAAATTGTAACGATAATCAAAATTAGTAGAAATAAAACAAGGCCAAAATTAGTATAAGGATTGAAGGTTTTGGATACTATTTTTAATAAGCCTTTGTTGTAAACCCGATCAAGAAGGAAGGGGAGAGAAATTGGTCCTAAGTCCATAATTGATTGTCCTATATTAAATATAAATTTTAATTTTATAGATAATTTTTGTTAAATAATGAGATAAAATATAACAATCTAATATTTTATGGATACACTCTACTTTCAAATATAAAGTTTACTTACATGAAAATATAAACTATAATAAGTTAATTTAATTTCTTATTTTTGTCATATTTTAATTAGTCGAGTCTATTAACTTTCGCCTAAGTGTGACTTTTAGTTCTCTTTTATTAATGAGAAAAGATTGGAGTTTAATTGTGTCCTAAAAAAAGCCCACAAGTGGATTCAAAGTTTGGCATTGACCTAATTAATCAATCTATAATTCAACATACTCGAAGCTCGAGCAATCTAATTCGATCAATCTCAAAAAAATTTTTGTTTAAAGAAAAAATAAAAAATAAATTAAGTCGCAATTCAACCTAAGTCAAACCTAGAGTAGTATAACTTATACAGCTAAATCTAGTTTAGGCTACATTTAAACTAAATTAAAGTTTTAGCCCTTGGATTCGACTTTACTCAAACCAACCTAAAACGGCGAGAAATTAGGTTTTCTCAACGCTCAAGAAGCCATCTAGCTTGACTAATCAGGATTTGCTTCCGTTATCCTAACTCAAATCACGAACCACACTTCAATTTATTCTTGATTTATTTATTCATAATCTTTTTCTAAGCATGCATGAATTTTATCTCTTTATAGGGAATTGACTAGCTTCTATCACAGATAAATATAAGTCCATAATCTAAAGCAGACACTCATCAAAACCATTTAACTTCCATGGTAGCCTGCATTGATCAAAAACCAATGTTTTATTTGTAGTAGTTGATTATTTTCTCCACCTGAGCATTGGTTTCTTCGTCAATACACTGACATGCAATACCATGAATCTGATAAAATCTATATGTTCCAAGATATAGCTAGCCATTTAACTTGTTTTATCTGTTCTCTTCCTGGTTCTGCACCGCACATACAATGGAGATGCCTGGCTATGGAAAAGATGGAGTTTACAGATCTCTCTTCCCTCCTATTGCCTTCCCCAAGCATCCAAACCTCTCCATAGTCTCCTATTTGTTTCAGAAAGCTGATGTTCATTACCCAAGCAAGGTTGCCCTTGCTGATGCCATGTCAGGGGAGAGCCTCACGTTTGCCCAGTTCAAGTCCACGGTCCAAAGGGTCTCCCATGGCTTGTCAAAACTGGGCATAAAGAAAGGCGATGTAGTGCTAATATTTGCTCCCAACTCCATTCACTTCCCTGTTTGTTTCCTTGCAATTGTTGCTCTTGGGGCAGTTGCCACCACTGTCAATCTTTTGTACACCACTGCTGAGATCACAAAACAGGTCCATGATTCTTGTCCTAGGCTTGTAATTACAATTCCTCAATTGTAGGACAAGATCAAAGGTCTTGGACTTCCGGCAGTATTTCTTGGAACCAAAAATATGCTGACTAGCACCACAAGTGTGCCAACCAATTATGTGATTTACTTCTCTGACTTGCTCGAATTGGGTGATAAATCAGAGTTTCCATCTGTTTCTATCAAACAGTCTGATATGGCTGTACTCTTGTACTCCTCTGGCACCACACGTTTGAGCAAAGGAGTCATTCTGACTCATAGAAGTTTCATTTCTCCTGCAGCCATAGCAACATCTGATCAAGACCTCAACGGTGATGGGTACAATGTGTTCCTTTGTTTCCTGCCCATGTTCCATATAGTTGGGCTTGTTATTATCACATACGGCCAGTTGACAAGAGGCAATAGTGTGTTTACAATGGAGAAATTCATCTTGAGATGGTGTTGAGACCTGTGGAGAAGTATGGTGTGGCTCATTTGTATGCTGTGCCCCCTGTCATAATAGCTCTTGCCAAGCAGCAATGGGAGTAGCAGTACAATTTGTCATGTTTGAAGAGGATAGCATCAGGTGCTGCTCCTCTTGGTAAGGAAGTAATGACAGAGTGTGCAAAGAATTTCCCGCATGCCACTGTTACCCAGGTATTCTTCTCCATCGGCCCAACTATTCTTCTTCTTCGTTTTCTTTACCATTGAGCATTCGGATCTCGTAAGGTTTCAATGTTTATTGTTTAGGGTTTAAGGTTCGGGCATTGTAAATTATGTTATGACTATAATAAGAATGTTTTAGCTCATGCAGGGATATGTTTTGACAGAAACCTTGGGCTAGTCACCATAGAGAATCCCAAGGGAGGAGCTCGGACGTATGGCTCATCAGGAATACTTGTTCCGGGAGTTGAAGCTAAGATAGTGCAGAAAAAGTAGCTCCTTTGCCTCCAAACCAAATGGGTAAAATATGGATTAGAGGGCCAAAGAATGATGCAAGGTGAAATTTAAGTGCTAGTTGTTCCGATCAATCAATCTTGGTAGAAGCATTCTGTTGCCGGTGTTTGTTGAACAATTTGATGTAAATTTGTTTTAGGTTACTTCAACAGCCCAGAGGCAACCAAATTGATGATAGGTTCACATGGCTGGTTGCACACAGGGGATCTGGGTTATTTTGATGGGGAAGGCAGGCTCTATGTTGTTGGCAGGATAAATGAGCTGATTAACTACAAAGAATTTCAGGTAAGTTTCCTTTGGGGTCTAAATAGCAGTGAAAAATCACCATCTATGGTAGCAGTACTAAACCCTAATTGACAAGTTTTAAATACAACTACAAGGAGTATTGTTCTCCCCTTAAATCATTTTCTTTGTGCATCAATTGTTTCAGGTTCCACCTGCAAAACTTGAAGCATTATTCATTCCCATCCTGATATACTTGATGCAGTAGTTTTACCGTAAGTTCTTGTCATTCTTCGATTTTTATCAGCTGTGGCAAAAAAACATTCTTTTTAATCCACCACTTCTTAAATAATTATGGTCCGATGTTAATGCTCGCTCAACTTTAAAACCTCTTCTTTTATTGTTCATATTTTGTCAAGTTGTCATGATAATATGTGTTAAGTACATATACTTCTCTGCTTTAAAGCGCTTTTTTTATAACATATATGTTTCAATTGCAATAAGTTTACCTAAAGCTTGTTTACTGCAAAAGATTTCCAGATGATGAAGCCGGCGACGTGCCCATTGCTTGTGTTGTTCGCTCTGCTAATAGCTCAGTCGACGACGATGCTGGGAAGAAATTTATTGCTGAGCAGGTATGTTTAAACAATTATTTTCAACAAGCAAATATATGACTTGGCTATATTTTCATTTTCACATCTTTTGTCACTGAATCTCATATTCAAGCTTCCCAAACAACTTGCTCAAAATCATAATTTTTGTTTGGTTTTGAATCCACAACCTGAATGTTGAAACAATTATCTACAGAATATTTCCATTCCATTGAACTTCACCTGTGTATGGGTATCTCGAAACAGTATCACAAGTAGATTTATAATGAATGGGATTACAATAATATAGTGAGTTTAGGAACGTTTAAATTTAACCAGTAGTCAGAAGAAAGAAGGGCACTACTTGGGAGAAAAATATATATATTGCTTCGTATTTACATCCACAAAGTAAGACAGCAACTTGACATGGTCAATACGTATTCTGACCTGGTTGTTAGCTGTACGTGTAATACTCAGGTAATATGAATAACCACTGGGAAACAAGGCTGCAAAATTCGCCTTTCCAAGCAAACAAAGTATTTTACCAGCACCTTTCTGTCACTTCCAACCCATCAACATTTTAATCACTTCATCTTCTATCTTATTTGTTGACAAATGCTTACTTTCACATTCGTCTAGAAGAATTCTGTACACTTCCCAGACTCTATCACCAATAGCATGCCTCCCAATTTCAGCCTGCAGAATCCAAAAGCACCATTACGTTTGGTCTACTGAAATAACCACAAATTGCCCGAGGTTATTTTGAATTATCACACTAATGTGATTATAAAAATTGTCATCCTGTCTTAAGAAGTGATTTGCAAGTACTAGCTTGGCAGAGAATGGATAGACATACCAGGAAAATGCCAGTATTCAGAATTTTAAGTGCAAGTGTTATATCATAGAAAACAAGAGGCCGACCCTTGCCAGATAACTCAACAGGATTAGCCACAAAAAGCTCCGTATCAGGTCCACGGCTCATCACAATCACACGAAGCGGCCGATATAATTCCATACTTAGACGGGCACACAAGGAATTTTGCTTATTTGGATCTAGAATCTTTTTTCCATCTGCCTGCATTACAAACAAGTCCACCTCGCATTTCCCCTTCTTATCTGTAGTAAAACGACCATATGAAATCTGCACAAAAGAAATTATCAGAAATTCAGATGAAATTATCTAGCACCAAAAACTGTGCTCAGATTCAATCATTTGAAAAAATAGATACAGCACCACAGACAACAATCAGGTAATAAACCTCCTGATGAAAAGGAAAATGCAACAAAGTGAACAGTTACATGGTTTATCATGAGAGCAGTTTCACCGGCTTGGCAAAAATCCCTATCTAGCCGAGTGAAAGGATTAAAAGAAGGACAATAATCACTTTGATAGAACAAATGGAATACTAACAAAAATAAATCAGTTGCAGATAAAAACGAACACAATAACAAGTTCAGTTCAGTAATACGGTTTCAAAAAATGCAACTATTTCACAATCTTGA
Organism: Piper longum; assembly: GCA_032619315.1. Taxonomy (NCBI): domain Eukaryota; kingdom Viridiplantae; phylum Streptophyta; class Magnoliopsida; order Piperales; family Piperaceae; genus Piper; species Piper longum. The sequence goes on along the minus strand of JAVDBV010005530.1, from coordinate 2,312 downwards.
AATTTCAAGCTTCAGATTATTACCTGAATATTGTAGTCTTTCAGAGTTCTCATTATGTCATATAGCAGGCCTTTGTGCTCTTGACATTTGATTTGGATGAGTGTATGTGCCGAACTAAGAGAATTATCCATTGTTATAGCGAGATCCTTCAGAATCATACTCTTTGCTACTGGTTCAGGTGATTCAAGGTTGAACATATCCTCTGTCAGAAGAGGGGACAGAAAAGAAGTGGCCTGAAAATGAGCGCTTACTTCTGTATTTGCCAACTCAATCGAACAATCGATCATGGAGTTCCCTAAAACAATCATCAACTGATCCAGTATTTCAAGTTTTCTATCCTTCGTATGAAGTTGATCCCTGATCAAAAGCCACGTACACACAGATGCAAGATAGTATCAGAAAAGAAAGTATTTACCTGTGACATATAACAGACAAGGATGACCAAAAGTCTTCACGAAACATTTAATATTCATGACTTTCACAGTTCACTTAAATCTGCGTACATATTTGCATTTGTTTCCAGATAGTGCTATCCTAACAGTAAATTGAAATGCTTTGATAGTTATCGAGAGAAACCTGGTATCTGTAAGGAAGAAAAGGTCCATCACTTTTCCATCGGGAGTGGTGGATACTTTAACTCTTTTGATTGTAAGCTCGAGTTCACATAAAACTTCAGTAACATCTGATATATACCCAAACGGTAATGTTGAACAGACAGCCATGGAAAAAAATACAAAAATAATGAAGTAATACAACATTCTTCTTCCTATTATGGATCATAAAGGGGATCTGAAAGGAAAATTTTCCAATTTCAATATGTGCCATCCTACATGATTTTATAAAATCTTGACCCTGAAAAAAGTCCAGAGTACTCAAGTACTTTATTCAACAAAATTTATTTATGCTTCCGCACATAATGGACTTCATAAATAGCAGGTCCATTTCCAAATTCAATATTTAAAATTATTAAGCAAATAAGGTTTCAATAGTATTCATTTCCCATCCTCAAGAACATCATCCTCCCCCCCATATAGTCAGGAGGAGGTCAATCAAGGGAAAAAATTGCCACCTATAAGTTACTTGAAATATTAAGACTAGTCTTACCATGAAGGAAACCCATGCGATCAACAGCAGAAAGTTTCAAAAGATATAGCTCCGGTAACTTTGGCTCCTGTGTCTCTGTACATGCATAATTGTAAATATCGGAAACCACAGATGGGCAAGCAGCCGAGAGCCTCTTCTTTAATACATTCCACCTGGTTCGCTGGCTTCCCAAGACCCAAAACACTAAATAACACCATTTTCCATCTGTGGAAACATCTGTGGGCAAGATATAAACATAAGATACAAATTAACTCAAAGCTGAAAGCCACATTCAATAACAAAAGCATTTCCAAAATTAAGTAGATAAATCACTTCATTTCAAAATGAAACCAAACTCACTTCACATCTCATTTTTCAATGAAAGAGATAAAGAAAAAAGAAGAAAAAAAAGATTTTAACCGAAAACTCTTCAACTGACAGCAATCAGATCACTGTACAAAGCCAAAATGACATTTTTGGGTACAAATTCGTCAACAACATATAAAAAATTCATCCCCAATGCAAAAAAAGATGTGAATATTAGACCCTAAATACGATGCAGATTCCATTTCAAAGATTACCAACGGAGCACCAACTAGCAATCAACCCTCAAGATGCAAGAGCATTCATCTGTCCCCAAAATATGCGGATCCTCAATCCAATAAAAACCAACAACTACACCATATACAAATAAAGTTGTTACCCTCCGAGGAACATTTGAAACTCAGAAAAGAAGAAAGAAGAAAAACACGCACACTCCATCTCAATGAATCACAACAAATGCACCGACCAACAAAATATTCTCAACCTCATTAAGAAAAGCACTCCCCTGTCACCGTAAGGCACACAGTCGCAATCCTAAGAAAAGAACAACTTACCTTCAATCAAAGCAAAACCAACAACAATTGCACTACACAAACACATTACACAGCCTCTAGACTAAAACAAACTAATCCGAAACAAAAACTTAGACTTCAATCAATAGAAAACAATATTTATTAAATCAATAACAAAATACCACAACTAGATCCAAATAAAACAAAATAAAAGCTAATAATGACACTCAAACAACACAACAATGAAACACACGATACGTCAGAAACAAGGCAAGAGCTTCCCACTTAGCTCACCTCCCTTCACAATGCTCAAACCAAAGCAGAAAATGATGCGGCAGACATCACAACCGAGGCCAATCTTATCGGGGCAGCTCACGGTGATCATACTGGGCT
>JAVDBV010005529.1:0-11184 GCA_032619315.1 Piper longum | reverse complement strand
CGGCGGCGGTGGTGAAGGGGTGGGAGGTGGGGGAGAAGGGATGGTATTTTTGTAATTAAAAGTTGGCTCGAGTCCGATTCGAGTAAAAAATAATAATTAATTCCAAATAATTTTAAAAAAAATCTAAAAAAATATTAAAAAGTATCATAAACTAGTGGTCACTGGAGAAAATTCGAGAAGTTGCCCATCGTACAAGGGAGAAGAAAAAACAGAGCAAAAAACAACCGCAGTGAGCTGATTTCACGACAATTTTTCAACCAACTCTGGTCATTCCCGGCCTCGAAGTAGTCACCAACATGAAGATGAAGAAGTGACATACAAGAACAGATCGAGTTCTGCCAGAGTTCATCAGTTTCATCGCTGGGAAAAAATCTAGAAGTGCCCAATCAGAGCAACGAAGTAGAAAAGTGATCAACTTTGGGCACTTTGTCCAGCCAAATTGGAGCCACCTTTGATCATTGGACAACTGTCAAGAGATCCATAAGTCTACGATCTAAAGTTCTAGGCGATCTCCACCACCCTCTACTGCCGGAAAAGCCGCCGTCGGAGCCACCAAAATGGCCGTTGTACCGTCGCTGCAGCCGGGTTTGTCGGACCCATTACTGTTGATCGCATCCGCTCTTGTTTGTGTTCGAGACCAAATCCTTCTCTCCCAGTCCGCGTCCGCAAAAACAGTCCCGCAACGCAAATTTGAGCTGGCGTACCATACACCACCCGCAGACATGGTCACGTAGAAAAAGGAAGCCAATGTGTGTCATCCGGTCCGGTCCCAACATTTATTTAATTTGAACCAACCCAAAACGGTTTGGTTCACTCTTTTAGAAATTCGAAAATAATTTGAAGGCTTTCTACACCTCTGATCGAGGCAAGATTTACGACCCTACCATTTTTAGATGTTTCAAACACGATGGTAGGGTTATTTTGAGGATTTAAAGACTAAAAAGGATCAAACCATATGTATGGAATTAAAGAACTAACGTGGTGAAAGCTCCACTCAGACTTGTAATTTGTGAAAAATTAAAAATTAGTAGATTTTGGGCATTAATAAAATTTTATACGGGCTTGTGACATCATTTTATATATTTTATATTATCGTACTATCTCTTTGCACCTCGGTCCCACTAAACCTTCAAACCCAGATCGAATCAGAAAAGGCATTCCGCGAGGGTAGATGATCCCATGCCAGAACAAGTTTTAATGTTGAACTTGGTTCCTATTTGTCTGCAACATTGTATAAAAACGATATTTGTTCTACCATTGATATTATTTAACATAAAACTGAAGTCAATATCTTTTTAAAAATAAATTAATAAAAATAGGCCACTGTTTATATTTGAATATGCATTAGATTTTACTTCTTGATGAAAATTAGTTTTAATTTAACGGATCTTGAAGCTCAGTATTTTTTAAAAAAATTAAATATATTCACTATCATTTTAAAGAATAACAAACGCAGGTGTGAAATTAAATTATTATCCAAAAAAAAAGTTGCTGTAAATAGGGTAGTTCGTGCAATCTTGATAACTTGGAGTTTGATTTTTAATTTAAAATTATGTTTATTTTAGAATATTTATAACTTTACAATATTAATAATTATTTAATTTAAAATTAATAATTAATTAAATTTATTATAGAACACCTTCCAAAAAATTTTCACATAAACCGGGCATCAGGTTTGAAAAACCATCGTCATATGACAAAAGAACAGATTCATTTTCTAACATCTAGCAACAAAGAAAATCCCATGAATACACAAAACCTAATGCAATTAATTGAGGTCTTAACAAGTGGATCAAATAGAACTTCCAAACCAACCGAAACGGAAAGCTTGATCCATTCCTCTCTCGACTCTCGCATCTCGTATTTGTCTCACAACTCTAGCATATTAATTTCCACTTTTGTAAGGTAGACCTAGCAAAATGAGTCGGTAGGCAAGTGATCTGCAAACATATTTAGATTAGCATACCATGAATTCTGGCTTGTGTTTGTCTTGTGAACACGATACACAGATTCCTTGAATACATCAAATCTTCGCATCTTGTCTTCATGGGAAGGATAACACCTATTATTCTCAACTATCTAGACTTCAAACAATTCAAGAAGGCGTTCTTCAGATCCCAAAACCTCTGGTGGGTATGTGCGCACATCCTCAACACGTTCCTTGTTTAAAGGAGATACTTCTAGCATCTACTACATTCCCAATACCTTTATCCCTCTGCAAAGAGGAGAATCTCAAGTCAAATTTTCAAATGAAAGAACTTGTATGAAATATGCTCACAATATTTCTAACCAAGTAAAACCGAGCAATTGCACGAGTTCAAAATAGCCACTCATTATCTAAGTGCATCAATAATACCAAGCAAAAAAAGGTAATTACTGAAAAATATTCAACTATGAGCCTGAAAGGCATAGAATTATAGGAGACAAGATGTTTGTAAGAGGTCCATAAAAAGAACTTCCAATACGTTGTTGAATACCAGGACAAACAGAAGATGAAGAAAAGAATAAACAGTGCATGTGGCTCACCTGACTCTCCATCATTGAAATGCACGACTTTGTGGTGCCACTATGATCTCCATCAGCTATATTGCTACAGAGTGAGAAATGGACAAGGATCATTAACCAATTAAGCCTGTTAAATAAATATAGCTTCATTTTCCTACTAGCTCGAGCATTTGGACAAGGCGACTAGACCATTTAAAATTTATACGATTTCAGAGTCAGCAAAATATACTAGTAGAAATATTAACTTACACCATGCGTGTCAAATGGATTAGTTGCCCCATATTTGTCCAAGGAGAAACATTATTTTGAATTATGTTGTGTCGAATGGAATGTTTGTCCTGTACACGTCCATTAGCTATGCCTTCAAAATTTGCTTGCATGTGAGAGGCATATTTGTCCTGGACTAGCCTCGTGTTTATCAATAGAACAACAAGTGAAAAAATAAACTATCTAAGGAGATAAATATTAACATGAACAAGTACATTTCACTGTTGAACAAATTATAACATGTTCTAGGATGGAAGCAGACAACTTATTACACCACTCCCATATGAAAGAAAAGTGAAACATATGATAGAATCACATCAATAATTTTCTACGACATGGACATTTGGTGAAACAAATTACTAACAACTTAGAACATGATTTAATCATATAAATGAGTTAAATAACTAGATAATTTTACAACTAATCATAAATAACATTAACATCAATGGCTAGGTAACTAACAAACAATCTTCATAATAGAAATATGAATCATCAACTATCAAGTAACAAAGGTAGTAACGATGGATTGTTCGACATCTAATTATCACAATTACATAATTAGAAGCTAAGAATAAAATCAAGTTCTTTAACAATCCATTCATGAATTAGCAAGGGAGGTATTAAGTATCTAAATTAACTAGCCAAATACCTGCTATTAATCACAGGAAACTATCATTTTCTATTGCAACAATATTCATTTAGTAAATAACAGCATACCATTCATTACCAAAACATCACATTTAATAAATAATTTCCTCACCAAAGTACCTCATCCCACGACTAATTTCTTCACAAATACACTTTCAACACCACAAAATGGCATGAGTGACATGCAATTATTATGCAAATAAATGAAATGAAATGATAGCTAAAAGGGAGGAGTTGGAGCATCTGACGGTGGTCCAAGGAGGAGGCAACGGCGGCGGCTAAAGGCGGCTGCGGCTGCTGACCAGCGAGAGGGGCAACAAAGGTGGGTCAAGCGGGGAGGAGGGAGGAAGAGGGAGAAAAGGTAGGAAGACGGGTGTCTAGCTGGCGGCAAGGAAGGGCAGCGACTGCTGCCGGTGGTGATCAGGAGGTAGAGAGAGGGGTGAGGAGGGTAAACGGGAAGGGGAAGAGAGAAGAGGGATAGGAGAGGGGAAGGGGAAGGACGGCTGCCCGAAGGTGGCTTCTGGCCGGCGACGGCTGCTGGTCGACGGTGTTTTCCCCGTGACAATATTTTGAAATTACTAGCCCAATCAAAATTCTAACAAAATTATCTTGTTACAATCAACAACTTAAATTTAATTCTACAATCCCATAAAAGAAATAACAAATTTAATATTTTATTATTACATAGTTGACACTTGACACTATCATTATATATTTAAATATATAAAAATCTTCTTAGTATATACACATGGACAACCTTGACTTGCACACATATTTTGAAAGCTGATAATTATAAAACTCCAACTTAAATGGCAGGTTTTACATTTTTTCTCCAATTTAGTGGAAGATTTAACAGGACTAATGCTACAACATACCTTGTCGTGGTAATTGAACCTGAGTTTAGCTCAACGTGACATGAATTATTGAGATAAAAAATCGGAATCCCTCAATCCAAACCGCATTAGCTTTGGCTTTAATTGGAGTTCAATTTTTATCAATTCATCTTAAATTAAATTAAGTCAAACATATTTTAATAAATATTGTTTTATAAGATTACTTAATATCTAAGCTCAATTTGTGGCCAATGAGCAAGTTTTTTTTAAAAAATCAAGTCTTGCATCAAATCAAACTAAACTGAGTCCATTTAGGACAAGAATTAGAGTTCCAGCCAAACCTCTTTTTTTTTTTTTTTTTGGCAATCACCACTATTACAAGTGAGTTGCAATTTAATCCCCAAAAATATCATATGGTCAAGTAATTATTTCAAAAACTCATGCTATTATAAATGATTTAACCACTCGTCTTAAAAAGATGATGAAATTACTAAATATTTAATTTTATCATTTTCCTTCACATACAATTAAATATTTTAAGGCTTAATATACATATAAACACTTTATTAGACACCAATTCAGACATACATATATCACTAATGGGATTTAGTTTATGGGCATATATTATTTAAATCCGGTGATATAATGGATGATTTAGCCACACCTACCTGTCGTCAAAATTGATTAGAAGAGGGAACCGGTACCCATTTACTTCTAACAGCCGACATTCCCAAAGCAAGTAAGAATGTGGCGGCTGCAAGCTTCGTCTTCAAACCACCAACGCGTCTCCCCTTCCCCAAACCCCGACCACCCCCACTCCCAACCATCCTCTCCCCCTTCTTCCACCACCGCCTTCCTCTACGGCCCTTCTCTCCGCAAGGGCCGGCGGACGGCCACCACCCCGCCCCAACTACCCAACCTCTCCGCGGACGACCTGGCCCTCGTCGACCGCGACTCCTTCGCCCGCGTCTTTGACGTTGCCGCCCTGCGCTTCCCCGCCGGCCGCTGCTCCGCGTTCGAGGCCCGCCTCCGCGGCCACCTCCTCAACTGGCCCTGCGTCCGCAACATCGCCCGCGTCCCCGGCGACGACGTCGACCCACCCTCCTTCAACCGACTCCAATCCTTGGACGGCGACGTTTCGATGACCGTCTACCTCCGCTTATATGGGAACGCGGACGGGACGGGCAGCGGTTGAGCGCCGTGCTGTACCGGGACGAGCTCGCCAAGACGTTCGATTGTCGCGTTTATTTGAAGTTTCGGAATCTGGCGAGGATTTCTCGGCCTGCTAGGAAGGGGAAGAAGAAGAAGGAGGAGGAGGGTGTGGCGGCGGCGGTGAAGTCGGGCATTGTTCTGAGGCCCGCGCACAGGAACGATTTGGCGGTTGTGAGGGTTGTTGATGAAGTGGGGGATGGGCGGAAGGATATGGCCGGGCTGCTGGGGGAGGGGTTTAGAGGAGACGGGTGGAGGGGATCGACGAGGCTTCTCCTTCTGGATGACCGGTATGCCGATAAAGGTGTTGAAGACTTGCCGGAATCGATAAAGGTCGTTGCTTTGAACACACGTTGTTGTGATTGAGTGTTTGATCAGAGGTGCCTTGTTCTGGTTCATATTTTCTGATTGCTAACTACACAAGTGCGCCAAATGTACAACCTTCCTAGGCTGGGGGCTACATGTTTGTTTTTAGAATGCTAAACTAGAAAAATACTGGCATTCTATTGGTTGCTCATTGTGCTAGTTTTTGTAAATGCTTATGTTTTTCTCTTTACTTCCAATTTTAGGCAGTCTTGCATTGAGTGGCGGGAATTTACAGTGCGAGCTTGTAAAATGTTCGTTCTTTGTTGTATGACTAGTGGCCAACGGATGACTAGTGTACCACTAGCTAAAAACACTAGTCAATTGATTTTTGGAAGGCAAATTGCTGAAGAAAGTCTTCAATGTGGAAATATTTTCCTGAAACGACATTGCTAATCGCGATCCAGTGACATTTTTTTAATAAATCTGTCCGTTATGAATAGTGCAATTCGTTAAAATATTTGATGTAACTTATTTTACTCCAAGGTTCTAGGAGAAGTATATCCCGATGGTATTATTATCCCTGCATCATTTGAAATAGTCGGCCATATTGCTCACCTGAATCTCAGAGATGAGCATTATCCCTCTAGAAAAATTATTGCTCAGGTTCGGTGATACTTATTCTAGACAATTAGCTTTTTTAAGGTTCTTTACGGTCATCTTGGTATTTTGTGACTCTCCTGAACACCAAATATTTAATGTCTCAGGTTGTCCTGGATAAGAATAAGCCAAAGATACAAACAGTTGTTAACAAGATTGATTCTATTCAGAATGAATTCAGAACTGTGCAGCTCGAGGTCTTGGCTGGCAACTGTTCACTTGAAACTTCACTAGTCAAACATGGAATTCGGTTTGAAGTTAATTTGGGCACCGTGTATGTCTTTGACCTTCACATATTAACGAGAACAATTACTTGAGCAACTACTTTTTTATTTCTCTCGGGTAGTTGCTGGTCTATATGCAATTGATCATGCCGGTTATGAAGTCACCATTTTCACCTTTTTCCCGCTTTATTTGTTTGGTAGTTTTAAGCTTTGCACCGTATGAATTTTTTTATATGCAATGAAACTGGAATCTCTTCTATGTTTTTTATTATGAGAAAAAATGAAACCCTTATTCAATGAACTTATCTGTTGTCTAATTTTTCTCTTAAAGGTTGGAATACTCGCTCATTTTAGCTATAATATGTGACATCAATGTGCCTGGTAGATGTTAGTTTTGTGTGTCAATGACCTTTGAACATATGATTAGTGTATGAAATGTGTTTTCGTTTTTTTGAGTGACAGCTATGGATAGGTCTGAGTAATCGGTTGGTTTGGGTGAAACCAAACCGAACCGTAAACCAACCAAACCGAAATGGGCTTGTTTGGTTAACCAAAAAATAACCGAATTATAATTTATAACCGAACCAACTAAAGCAAACCGAATTAGTTCGGTTTGGTTTGGTTTTAACCGAATTTTGACCGAAAACCCAAAATAATAACCAGCCACATTTGTTTTTATTTCCACAACATTACCACTATATAATTGAATTTATAACTAACTCATTAATATTTTTATTATCAACCCATATATTTTTGCTCAAAATAATTAAAGATTTCTTTAAATATTTTTTTGCTCTAAATAATGGTGAATATTTTTGAAGGAATTATTACTAGTTTTATGATGCTCATCTAAAATATTCAACTTTTTTTTAAAAAAAAATAAGATATCGAATTATTTTGCAGTAAGATGAGCGAAAAAATTCTTTGTATTATTTTGATCCATGATCTTTGAATTTGAAATTTGCACAAAATTTTTTCTCTTTTTTTTAGAAAAAAATAAGGTATTTTAATTGGTATTTAATATAATATTTTATTAAATCCTAGTTGAACCCAAGTTTGTAACTAACATATCCTTGGTTTGAAAAAAGTTTGCACCCAACCGGTCCATCTTATTGACAAAACAAATTCTTAATACTCTTTATTTATTTGCTTGCTTCCGGACGGTTTTAGATTGTGACTCAACGCCAGCTACACTATCAAATAAACATATAGCACCATCCAACACTCTCGAGGCTCACTCCACTTCAAGTGTGAAGCTCACATGACCATGAGTATCAATGATGCTAATCCTATGATTGTTCTAAAGAGTGGTAGTTGCTGCAAATGTTACTGTAATGCCTCTCTTGCTCTTGTTCCATTCAATCCATTGTAGCAGTTCGTTCATGCACCTCACCTATTTTGTAATTTCTGCCCCGTGTAGTAGAGAATCCTTTCAGTTGTCATCTTCTCGGCGTATTAAAGTAGTTCGGTTCGGGTATTTGGTTTGGAAATGGATTCCGAACCAAATAAACAATAACCAAATAAGAGTATTTCGGTTGAACCGAAATAAAATCGATAACCGAATTATACCCGAACCGAACTACCGAATAGAGTTTGGTTCGGTTGGTTCAGTCAGATAACTGAACCATGCTCAGGCCTAGCTATGGATCTCTATGCACTTGAGTATGTCATGTCATAAGGTCCCTATTATTATCTCTTCCATAGTTATTTGTTATGAAGATTTAAGTTTTGCATGGAATCTCTTTTATGTTTTAAGATGTAGTTTTTAATTATGAGAAAATAGAAAACCTTATTCTATGAGTTTGGAGGTTGTCTTGAGTTTTCTTCTAAGGGCTGGAAGGCTTTACTGATTTTAGTCATAGCAAACACTTGCCAGTGTTTTGTGGCAGTGACCTTTGAACTAATTAGGAGTGTATCAAATGTGTATTTGTAGGTATTGGAGCTCAAGGCTAGTGACTGAAAGGCAAAGGCTCATTAATACGTTTACCAAGAATGATGTTGTTTGTATGTTTTCTGCTTCATGTATTATTTGTTATTAGCTTTTGATGTTGCATTCCCAGTTTTACGTGCCATACTGTCTAAATGAGAAACTTGTCAATAGGTGATGTGTTTGCTGATGTCCGTCCCATTGCAATTTCCGCAGCAAAGAAAGTGAAATATGTATATGCCAGTGATCTGAACCCTTTTGAGCGAAATATTGTTCTTAACAAGCTTGGCAGGAAAATAAAGGTTTGTTGTTTTTATGTTCATCATTTAAACAGACAGACAGCTCAAGCAAGCATTCTCTGTTCATTTTTTTTAAGGTTTAGTTCACTCTTGCTGTGGTTTCTGGAAATTAAGTTTTGACAAAGGCTTGTTTCAGAAATGTGCTAGGTATCAAACATGGATGGTCGAAGATTCATTGAATCTGTATTTACAAGGCAGGAGCCAGACCTGATTACACAAGTTGGTATGAACCTGTCAAATGATGCACTGGAATTTTTAGGTGTGAACATTACTATCCATCATATTTAAGGCATTAACATCCCTTATCTTTAGGGCTTTCCAGAGTAGGTTGGGTTTCTGTCTTTCTGGATTTTTTGGAGGATGTACCAACCTTCTCCTTGGAAGCTGAATTTATGTGAACATTTGAAATGAAAGATTGGCATTGCTGTCATGTAAATGCATATTATGAAATCCCTACCCAATTTTGGTGGTTTATTAACAATCTGGTAATATCTATGTGAACCTTTGAAGATGGTTCAAAGTCAAAGTTGATTGTAATAAAAAGATTTCTGATTTAATTTTAATTTCTATCACTGTTTTTGATATTGAGTCAATGACCTTTTTACTTATGAATTTTAATTCTAATTTTTGTCATTGTTTAATTTCTTTGGTTTACCAGATGCAGTCAGTGGCATTCCCAAGAAATTTTTGAAAGCCACATCACCAAAGATCCCATGTCTATGGTTTCTCCAAAGCCGATGATCCTGAATTTGATTTTAGAAAGGTTAATTTAAGTTCAAGTAATCAAGTCAAGAAAGCAAAACACGATTTAAGCTCATCTATAGGGAGGAAAAATAGGTGTTTGCCATTGATACATGATTTGTCATTCACTCTGATGTATTGGTACCTTGCAGAAGATTGAAAATGCATTGCTTAAAGCAGTTGATATGAAGATTTGCAGAGTTCGTCTTTTGCACGAATTAAATTTGAATGTTGATTTCCATGTTCAAAATTGTATAGCTCTTACTTTGCTCAAGCGCCGAGTTGTTGTATGTAGCACCAGTATACACAGGTAACTCCTAACTCATTTATCCTAAAAAAATGAAAAATATTTAGAGAGGCCTTTATGTCCCATTGGCAATTTGTTTGTACCAATAGGGCGAACTGAGACTGTTTACGCCGATGGGGTCCTTGGAATTGAGACTTCATGCATCAAGAAAATATTTCACACTGTAAGGCAGACAGAAAAATACGCACACACAGAGTAAACTGTAAATCGAGTAGCCTATTTGCTCATTGTCTGTTGCCATTGTCTCCTTGATCAGATCGTAGCGCTTCCCCTCTTTAGTTTGCAACGAGTTCTAGTTTCGGTTTTTGACAAACAGCCTACAGCTTACACCGAAGTCCAGGAAGAGAACGGGTTAGGTTTAATAGCGAACAAGGGAAAGGATCGCCGTTACCTTCGTCGGATCTTAGGGCGGGAACCAAATATGTTTTACCATTCAGATTCAGAAGCCTTTCCAAAGTGACAAACCTCTGCAAAAGCTAGGAACGGCGAAGCTACAACCTAGCGTTTCTCATTTTCAGATTCTAAATAATCATCTATTTCCTCATTCTTTTTGGTGAGGTAACTTCCCTCTGCCCCCTTCTGTGAGGTACCTCTCTTTTTTTGTGATACATCATGCATCATGAGGACCTCTCTTTTTTCTCCCAAATGCCCATTGGTGGTCTCTTTTGCAGACATGGATACAGTCTCTGATATCTGGAGAGAGCCGGACAGTGTGATATAAGGCCAATGATTCGTAGCAGACCAAATCTCACATGTGCTTGCCCCCAAAACACTGGCAAACCTTGGCCTGGAATATATACATACGAGAAGCCAAATTGCAGGCACGTGCCGGCAAGGTCACCGGCGAGAAGTAGTACCTAGACTACAGCAACCCAAATTGCAAAATTGTGAACAAAGCTATTCCCAGCCGGCACACCCTATGTGATAATATCATGATATTGGTTCATCTCTCACATATATATATATATATATATATATATATATTTATCTGTTGCATTTGTCTCTGTTTTAATACGCAGAATAACTTCCTCGTACGTACACTATTGAGAATCTCTGGTACTGCCCTCTCTGCTCTCCTGTGTCCATCGAAGAAAGGAAGTAAAAGCTTTTTACTTCTCTCCGTGGTACTCATGACCACCGATGCTTTTCATGCCATGCAATGGCATGTAGTTTCACTGTTTAAGCCACACCGCCGATACCCCCTTGCCTCTGTGACCCAGATCTGCTATATATATATATATATATATATATATATATAGCA